>ML321229.1:0-20857 GCA_005239505.1 Nicotiana paniculata
TATTCCCAGTTTCGAGTAATAGAACAAATTGCACTAGGATGACTGAATCTGGCCCCTTTTATGATCAGGTTCTTCCCCTAAGAGTGCACAAAAATATGCTTTCAATTGAGTCTCATGGGTCAATAAAGAGATTCAACAAGCAAGTCCCTAGATAGGTTAGTATTAGCACTAGGGTAGATGAGTTTGACTTATTGATAGTCAAGTTGACCCCACAATAGTGCACAAAACAGCAGCATAAATGGCTGAAATTCACCTTTTAAAAGGTTAAAGGGTGTTGTTAATAAGGGCATTAGGGTGAAAGATTTGAAACTTCAAATGGTTAAATCCATCCCCTACAAATGCATGGATGATTAAAATACCACATAGTTAGAACTAGGTAATATTAAGCACTAAGGCAGGTGAATTCGACTCTTTGATAGTCGAATTCGTCTCACAACAGTGCATAAGCAATAATTAGCTTGCTGAAATTGTCCTTTCAAAGGATAAAGAATGGGCAATCACATGCTCATTAGAGTAGAAAAATCTGGAATCCTTCATATTGATCAGGCTTATCTTTTTGAAATGCCTACAAAAAATCAAGTTAAGGAATTGATAGGACTGAAAGTCCCAAGTACAAAAATGACAAGTCCAGAGGTGAATTGATCCTTGTATGATCATATTCATCCTGAGAAAGTGCATAAAGTATTCTGCCAGACAGGGTGGTTTAAACACACGCAATATCAGAATTAAAACTGGCCTCTTCATGGTCAGTTTGGTTTTGGTGATTGCATAACACTTAAACTATATTAGGGTGTTCCACAGATTACAAAGAGAAGACTCGGACGTAAGACCTCAAGGGAGTTTCGAGTCAACACATTAGTTAGAGTTTTATTTCTAGTTTCTTTCGTTTTTCTGGAAAAAGTGCAGCGGCCGTCAAATTATAATCCCCTCCCCCCTATTTCTTTAGATTTCATTGTAATACAAAGATTGGACTGTACATTTAATTTCTATTTTTATTCATGTTCCTGAAATTTCGAGTTTATATATTTTGTTTTGTTCTGCCCTGATACTAGACAAAAAATATGTATAAACAATTCCATCTTGGATTTATTTTTCTTTAAAAAATGGTTATCTCAAGTTCAGTGGAGTTTTCACACAAATCAATATATTGTTTTCAGTTCACCTTGTATCTTCTAAATTTGCAAAAACCAATGTATACATGTGCGTAAACTCTAAAACTTTAGATACATGAGATTAGTTCGTTAAGAATTGCTAGGGATTACTGGTTCCAAACCTAATAAAACCACATAGGGCAGAGTCTGTGTTAGAAATCATCAAAATTCTAGAAAGAATAGAGTGATTCCAGCTTGTCCATAAGTATCAGACTTAGCAAATAACGTATTTAGATATCTGAATTTCATATATATATATATCCGAACGAACAAAGGATATTCTGATTCCCACGTTTGCCATCATGGGCTAAAAACAAATTCTTTTCAGAACTAGCAGTCCAATCACACGGAGAACTGATTTCGGATGGCCTGACGTGGTAAAACGGGGCTAGATGAGGCCATAGCCTATAAGATGTTCTTTTAGAACAACGAATATCGTTTAGGAGATCTTCTAGGTAGAATGGATACCTTTAGTTCGAAATTTTGATAGAAAAATCAAATATTATACCGAAGCTACCTAACCAACATTCGGGAGCGACAACTCATGTCCCCGTCTTTAACTTCAAAATTATGATAAAAATCACATGTTGTAATTACGGGTGCATTTCATGTGGCGTAATTATAATGTGCTTAAAAACAACAAGTGCACGTCATCGTGACTTGTCCCAAGATAAATCCATAAATATCAAAAAATATTTACATACCCCATAAGCTAAAAATACCTCTTTTAGATTAAAAAAAATCCCAAAAACCTAGAGGATAATCGAATATCGCCTCAAATAGGCATATTCAATCATCATGACCATAGTCATATAATCTACACTCGGGTGTGGCAACTCATGTCCCCGACTCTAACTCAAAACATTAATTAAATAAGCATGTTGTAAATCGCGGGTACATTTCATGTGGCGCGGTTTGAAACGTGTCCAAAAATAACAAGTGCACGTCAATCGTAACTTGTATTAAAATAATTCCATAATTATTAAAAAGCAGATAAAAAGTAAGAGAGATAAAAGCACAATAGGTTTAAAAATATGTAAATAATTAGATAATTAGGCCAAACATTAATAGTTAAGCGACCGTGTTAAAACCATGGAACTCGGGAATGCCTAACACCTTCTCCCGGGTTAACAGAATTCCTTACTCGGATTTCTGGTCGCAGACAAATTAAAACAGAGTCAAATTTCCTCGGTTTGGGATTTCAATAAATAAATGGTGTCCCGGAACACCGTAAAAAATTCGGGTGGCGACTCTGAAAACTAAAAATAAATCCCAAATCTGAATAATGTCACTTTAATTGGAGAAACTCCCTCTCTACCCTTCATTAATCAAGGGGTAGTGAAAAAAGGAGGTGTGACACAGGTCACAGCTGATGATGAGGGAGTTCTGAGGATGCAGGGTCGTATTTGTGTGCTCGATATTGATGGCATTCGTGAGTTGATACTTCAGGAGGCCCATAGTTCCCGATATTCCATTCATCCGGGCGCCGCAAAGATGTACAAGGACTTGTGGCAGCATTATGGTGGCGTAGAATGAAGACAGCTATTGTAGCTCGATGCTTGAATTGCCAGCAGGTGAAGTACGAGCACTAGACACCCGGTGGGTTGATGCTGCAGATTCAGCTTCCGTAGTGGAAGTGGGAGTGTATCACCATGGACTTTGTAGTTGGGCTCCCACGGACTCAGAGGATGGTTGATGCAGTTTGGGTTGTTGTGGATAGGCTGACCAAGTCAGCGCATTTCATTCCTATATCAGTGTCGTATTCAGCAGAGAAGTTGGCAAAGATTTACATGAGAGATATTGTTAGATTGCATGGTGTGCCCATTTCCATTATATCGGATCGAGGTGCTCAGTTTACCTCCCATTTCTGGAGAGTATTTCAGCGAGAGTTGGGCACACAGATTGTTTTGAGCACAACATTTCATCCTCAGACGGGTGGTCAGTTCGAGCATACTATTCAGACCTTGGAGGATATGTTGCGGCATGTGTTATTGATTTCGATGGTTCATGGGACCATTTCTTGCCTTTAGCTGAGTTGCCTACAATAACAGCTATCAGTCAAGCATTCAGATGGCTCTGTACGAGGCGTTGTATGGTAGACGGTGTCGGTCTCCAGTTGGATGGTTTGAGCTAGGAGAGGCTAGATTGTTGGGTTCTGAGTTAGTCCAGAATGCCTTGGACAAGGTGAAGATTATTCAGGATAGGCTTCGTACAGCTCAGTCCAGGCAAAAGAGTTATGCGGATCGCAGAGTTCGAGATTTGGCCTTCATGATACGAGATCAGGTGTTCCTTAGAGTGTCGCCTATGAAGGGCGTGATGAGGTTCAGGAAGAAGGGCAAGTTGATCCCTAGGTACATTGGTTCGTTTGAGATTTTTGAAAAGTTAGGAGAGGTGGCCTACAGACACTTGCCTTGCCACCGCATTTATCAACGTGCATCCAGTATTTCATGTATCTATTCTCTGGAGGTATATTGCTGATCCGTCTCATGTTCTTGACTTCAGCGGTGTCTAGTTAGACCAGGAACTGTCTTATAAGGAGGATCCAGTAGCCATATTAGCTAGGCAGGTTCGTCAGTTGAGGTCGAAGAGTTATCCTTCGGTCCATGTTCATTGGAGAGGTCAGCCTGCCGAGGCAGCTACTTGGGAGTCCGAGTCTGATATGCGGAGCCGTTATCCCTGCCTTTTCCCAGACTCAGGTACCTTTCTATGTCCGTTCGAGGACGAACGTTTTTTTTAGAGGTGGAGATTGTGATGAACCAAAAGGTCATCCTTTGATAATTTAGCTAAATCTGCGTTTCGAGGCCCCGAAAGCCTCCGTTAATCTCACCTCGATATGCATGCGTAGCCCGGGCGTGTAGCCGGGAAGCTTTTATGTGAAAAGTTGATTTTTTTTATAATGATTAGTTGATCAAAGTTGACTTTGGTCAACATTTTTGGTAAACGGACCCGGACCCTTGATTTGACGCTCCCGGAGGGTCCGTAGAATAATATGGGCCTTGGGAGTATGCTCGGAATCGAATTCCGAGGTCCCAAGCCCGAGAAATGAATTTTTTAAAGAAAATTGTTTTCTGAAAATAATAAAGGCTTTTGAAAATGAAACTTGATTTGAAATCTGTGTTACCGGGCCCGCATTATGGTTCCGGAGCCCCGAACATGTTTAATATATGTTATGTGAGTTATATGTAAAGTTTGGTGTAAAACGGACTTAAATGACGTGCTTCGGATCAAAATTGGAATAATTGAGCCTTATGAAGTTTTAAGAAAATTCTAGGAGTTTTGAGGTTTAATTCATTGATTTTGATGTTATTTCGGCGGTTTTAGTACTTGAACAAGTTCGTATAATGATTTGGGAGTCGTGTTTTTTTTTGGTTTTGAGGCCCGAGGGCTCGGGTGATTTTTGGGTAGTTAACGGGGTGGAAAATGCATGAAAAATCTGGTTTTTCTTCAATTTGCTGGTGTCCAGGTACTTACTCTATGCGAACGCACCCAAGGGGATGCGAACGCATAGAGTAAAAGTGGGGTCTGGGGGAGCTGGGTAATTTGTGCAATGCGAACGCACCCAATGTGGTGCGAATGCGGAGGGTAGGGGTGACTTAGGCTATGCGAACGCACCCTCCAAGGTGCGAACGCGGAGGCTCAGGGGTAGGACCCTATGCGAACGCATCGCATAGAGCGTGAACGCACAGAGTTAGTGTCCAGGGGAGGGCTGGGGGTCATTTACCCTATGCGAACACGGCCCCTCAACCGCGAACGCATAGAACAGAACTTCTAAGCCTTCGCGAACGCGGCCTGGGGCCCGCGAACACGAAGGGTAATTTTGCCGAGTCGTTTTTAAAGTCCCAAAACAGAATTATTTCGGGATTTCTCCCATTTTTCACAACTCTTCTTCTTCCCCAACCCACCTAGACGATTTTTGAAGAACTGTTCCTCCATAGTTCCATAGGTAAGTGCTCTTAACATCATTTTCTCCTATTTTCATCAATCAATCACTAGAATTTAGGCCTAAAATCCTAAAATCAAAGTAGAAATTAGAGGTTTTGGGTAGAGATAGGGTTTATGGGATTTTGGGTAATTCAACCTCAACTTGGGGTCAGATTTCAAAACAAAACATATATTTGAACTCGTGGGGGTATGGGTGATCGGGTTTTGGTTCAAGCCTCGTGTTTGGACCAAGTAGGCCCGGGGTAGAATTTTGGAAATTTTGGAGGAATGCTAGGAATTGTATATTTAGACTATGGGATTGTATTAATGAGTCAATATTGATATTACTAAATTGATTATGATTAGATATTATCATCTCGGAGTCGGATTCAAGAGAAAAGGCGGTATTAGAGGCTTGAATTGTATTTTATGGACCGAGGTAAGTGTCTTTCCTAACTTTGGTGAGGGAATAGGTACTGTGCCCTATGTGTTATGTGTGTTATCATGTTCAATGCATAGGTGAGGTGACAAGTACCTATGCATTGTGTGTCGAAGTATGCCTGTGAGGCCGTTTTGCTTAATTACTTGTTATCACCTCAATTATTATGGTGTTATGAAGTAGTTCTTTTGGGAAGCTATGTACTCGTAAGGAATTGATTATAGTTGAGACCTTCGCCGGGCAAATGTGTTTGAATTTGGTTGTTATTCCCCGTGTCGGGTGGTTATGAATTGAATTTCGGTAATTGATTTCCTTGCCAAGTTTGTTATTTGTTGTTGATATTACTTAGGTAAGGAAGAGAGTAAAGCACGAAGGGTGATGTCGTGCCATTCATTCATATCATTCATTATTTGTTTATTGCAATGTGAGGAAGAGAGTAAAGCACGAAGGGTGATGCCGTGCCATTCATTCACAACATTCATTATTTATTTGTTGCATTGTGAGGAAGAGAGTAAATCACGAAGGGTGATGTCGTGCCATTCATTCATACCATTCATTTATTTATTACTGCAATGTGAGGAAGAGAGTAAAGCACGAAGGGTGATGTCGTGCCATTCATATCATTCCTTTATTTATTATTGCACAGTGAGGAAGAGAGTAAAACACGAAGGGTGATGCCATGCCATTCATTTCATTTATTATTGCTATCATTTCATATATATTTACCTGTTGCATAGTGAGGACGAGAGTAAAGCACGAAGGGTGATGTCGTGCCATTAATTTCATTTATTATTGCTAACATTTCATATATATTTACCTGTTGCATAGTGAGGACGAGAGTAAAGCACGAAGGGTGATGCCGTGCCATTCATTTCATTTAATATTGCAATCATTTCATATACTTGCTTGTTGCATCGTGAGGACTAGAGTAAAAGCACGAAGGGTGATGTCGTGCCATTCATTTATCTGTTTATTTATTATGTTCAACATCTCATTTTGCTATTTACCTGTTGCCCCCCCCCCCCTATTTGTTCCCGTATTACTTGCTATCTATTAAATATTTGTCACCTCCTTGCCATATTTTTGGTAGAACTGTACAGGTAGATTATCGTTGTCGTGTCTAGCCTCGCCACTACTTCGGCCGGGGTTAGGCTCGGCACTTGCTCAGTACATGGGGTCGGTTGTACTGATGCTACACCTGCGCTTCTCTATGTTGTGCAGATCCCGCAGCCGGACCCGGTGGACACTGATTGAGGGAGCATCCTGCAGTCCACTTCGGAGATTCCAAGGTAGACCCGCAGACGTTCGTAGGCCTTGGCGTCTCCTCTATATTTATCTTCTAAGCTGTCTTGTTTTTCTTAGTTCTAAGACAATTTATGTATTATTTCTTAAGACTTTGTATTTAGTACCATCTTAGTCAGTTCATGAGTTAGTGACTCCAGGTGCTGGGATATTGTAAACGAATCATATTTTTGGTGTTATTATGTTATTCCGAATTTATCAGCTTCCGCATTTAAAAAGGAATATAAGACGTTTATTTCTTTTATTTCAGTGTTAGTATGTCAATGCAACTGTGTACGTTGGCTTGTCTAGAGGATTCAAAGTTAGACGTCATGGCCCGAAGGTGGGATTTTGGGTCGTGAAAATTATGTAAGAAGGTAAATGAGCCAATTGTTGCCCAAACTGATAGAGAAAGTAATTTTTTCTAGATATACTTATTTTAATTTTGACGCTGATTATATAATTAAAAAAATTATAAAATTCTACTAACACAGAGTTTTTAACAAAACAAGAATCATAGGCAAATAATGAATGTTATGGAGGTTTTAGAAAAATATTATGGAATTGATAATTGCCTTTGACTATTTAAACTTTCAATCACGTCTAGCTAATCAATGTATCAAATGTTTATTCCCCAACTTTTTTAACAGCTTGACTAATTTAAATTCATATCACGTAATACCTATTAAGGTGAAAGCGATAAATAAGGACATATTTGATCATAGATTTTGCCAAAATAAATTTGGATTTTATTTGACAAACACATATTTCGCCATAAATTTTGCTTACATTTTGGCAAAATTCAAACCCTAAAACCAGCTATTGAGCTGGTTTTGAGCCAAAATATCACTATTAGATTTTTTAAAAATTGCCCCAATTTTTTGTATTTTATAAAAGAACCCACAATTTATTATTTTGTAACAATGTTGATTCGTCTTCTCGGTCATCTGATAGTGTATAATGTAGTTCATTATTTTTAATGTAGTTCATTATAAAAATAAAAATTTTGAACCAAATTTATTTATGTTCAAGGCTATGGTTTGCAACAATATAATGAATGAGATTGATAACGGTACTGTTGAATATTTGTGATAGTTTTTATAACTTGTAGGTATAACATGTTTCATGTTTTCCAAAATAAATTTGGGAAATATATTTTGAAAATTGATGTCCAAACACATTATCATATTCAAACCAAACTTCACCCAAATTAAATTTTTCAAAATAAATTTGGTAATTTATGGCCGAACGCTAGCTAAGTCACATCCACCCACCATATTCTTTGTAGCTTTTTTTTTTTTTTTAAAAACAGAAAGGGAAAAATTAAAAAGGGAAAAAAAGAGAAACTTTGAAGTATTAAGAAATGTAGCTCAAAGTAACAACATAAAATAAGAAGATAAGTAGAATAAGAAAAGAAGAGATAAATTTCTTACTTCATCAAGTGTTCAAGTGTATCTCATATCACATTTCATGCCTCTATTTATACTATTACATTGTAGGTTCAACAGGATTGTCTTAAACATGACATTAAACTTTGAGATCATGGGGAGATGTTATGAAAGTGTGGGAGTTATAATCATAAAAGTGATAAGTAGTGGGAGGTTATTTACATCACGGGTGAAAGTAGTGGGAGTAGTGAACATCCACATTTACTAAAGATTTTATAACGCTCCCCCTTGGATGCCCAAAAATAGATAATATGCCTCGTTAAAACCTTACTAAGAAAAAAAACCACGTGGAAAAAAAATCTTAGTGAAGGAAAAAGAGTACACATATATGTAATACACTTTATTTGATACCTTGTTAAAAACCTTACCAGGAAAACCCAGTGGGACAAAACCTAGGATAAGGGAAAAAGAGTACAACGCTTATCTTACTCCCCCTCATGAAAACATCACTTTATTTCTCGAACTCCCCCTTGGATGTCCAAAAATTAGATAATATACCTCGTTAAAACCTTACTAATAAAAAACCCTGTGAGAAAAAAAATCTTAGTGAAGGTAAAAGAGTACACATATCTATAATACGCTTTATTTGTTGCCTCGTTAAAAACCTTACCAGGAAAACCAAGTGAGACAAAACCTACGCTAAGGAAAAAAGAGTACATCGCTTATCTTACTCCCCCTCATGAAAACATCACTTTATTTCTCGAAGACGCCGCATTCCAATCTTCTGTCTCAACTTCTCAAATGTTGACGTTGGTAATGCCTTAGTGAACAGATCAACCAAATTTTCACATGAACGAACATGTTGAACATTAATTTCACCATTTTGTTGAAGATCATGCGTGAAAAAGAACTTCATGCTTTGTTCTGTCTCCTTTGATGTATCCTCATTTTAGTTGAGCAATACAAGCAGCATTGTCTTCATATAGTGTAGTTGGATTATCCTTTTTCATAAGAAAACCACACATTTCCTGAATATGCTGAGTTATTAATCTCAACCAAACACATTCTCGACTAGCTTCATGAATGGCTATTATATCAGCATGATTAGAAGATGTGGAAGCTATTATTTGTTTCATTGAATGCCATGATATAGTTGTACCTCCATATGTAAACAAATAGTGTCACGACCCAATTTACCCTTTGAAAGGTATCGTGACGGAACCTAGTCTCTACGACTAGGCAGTGGCGAAGCCAGAAATGTTTTCAAGGGTGTTCAAACTTGAAAGAACTAAAAAAGAGTTTTCCAGAAAAGGGTGTTCAATATATATTGTATACATCTAAAATTAGTATTTTACTTATATACACGGTGTAATTTTTCGTAATATTTCGATGAGGCTTCACCCCTGCGACTAGGTATGCCTAAATTTGCGGATAAAATTAAATCAATATACAACAAAAGTAAAGACAAGAAGAGAAAAGTCTAGATAAATATAACATCGTCGCCCGGCATGTACAACTATAAATCCCAAAATCCGGAATGTCACATTATAGTCACAAGCTTCTATATTGTAGTAGCTCTATACAACGGGAAAGAAAAATACATAGAAAATATCTCTAAAATATGGAATAGAAGGTGACCTGGAGGATTCTGCAGATGCGGCAGAAATACCTTACGGTCTCCTCGAAGAAGCTGCAACAGCCACTAGCCACGTGACTGAGAACTTGAACCTGGATCTGTACATGAAAAACATGTGCAGGAAAGGGCATGAGTACACCATATTTGGTACCTAGTAAGTGCCAAGCCTAACCCCAGTCAAGT
This sequence comes from Nicotiana paniculata, assembly GCA_005239505.1. Taxonomy (NCBI): domain Eukaryota; kingdom Viridiplantae; phylum Streptophyta; class Magnoliopsida; order Solanales; family Solanaceae; genus Nicotiana; species Nicotiana paniculata. Next base: position 10,000 of record ML321229.1, read on the forward strand.
AGTGACAAGGTCAGGTTAAGGCTCTATTGGATTTATAGATAAAAATAATTTAAATAGTACGGAAAAGAAATAAGTTCTAAAGTAGACCGTTAGAATAATAATCTGGAACAAAACAATATAATGGAGCCCTCGGCTCAGCACAACGTATCACACAGTGGAATCTCCCGGGATACCGTCCCATAGTTCCAAATATATATATGCAGTACAGGGGGGATCTCTCGAAATACGTCTGTAGTCCCCAATTTAAATATGCAATACAGGGGGGGCTCCTAGAATACGTCTGTAATCCCCAATTTGACTATGCAGTGCTGGGGGATCTCCAAGAATACGTCCGTAATCCCCAATTTAAATATGAAACGCGAAGTAAATGACAAATAACATCAATGTTTAACAGTATATCTAAGTACATGTAGGAAAGCAGGGAAAACTAACTACACATGGCGCATAGAGTATCAATTAGGAAATTTAATATGAAAACAAATAAACATGTTTCCCTAATCTAAGATGAACAATTAAACCCATGAAATGATGTAATGAAAGACAAGGCACAGTATAATTGTTTTGAAGGAAAAGTGGGATTTTTGCATAAATGGCTCGTGTACATACTCGTCACCTCACATACATGCATCCCACACGACAATTTATATCAAAACAGCCTAAGGGAAGGTCCCCAACACAGAGTTAGGCAAGCCACTTACCTCGACTACTCAACTCAACCTGAGATCACGCTCTTGCCACGAGTTTGCCCAGATCTAACTAATAACTTCGAAGCTAATACGCGAATTAAGGAAAATCGCCGAAATAGTCCCTCGCACCCACGTCTCGAATCAGATATCAAAACCTCAATCGAAACTCAAAAATTCGATCTAAGAACTTTATCCAAATTTTCCACCCCAAATTCGAAATTAAAGGATGGATTAAGGTATATATTCGTGGAAATTAGCCAAAACCGAGTAGGAATTACTTACCCCAAGTGCCCTGGTGAAAATCTCTTAAAAAACCGCAACTACCCGAGCTCCCAAGTTCAAAATATGAAATATAGCTTAAAACCCTCGATTTTGTGTTTTAAAATCTACCTAGATGTATTCTTAATCGCGTTCGCGGAAGCCCAGTCGCGAATGCGGAAGACAAGAACATGCGTCTCAAATTAACTCTACGTGAACGCGAGGGTGCGTTCGCAAATGCGATGCCTAAGCTCTCCAACCCTATGCGAACACGTCTGGTCTCACGCGATCGCGAAGGGTAACGCCTAGAACCACTGCCGCTCCATTCCTTCTTCGTGAATGCGGCATGGACCACGCGTTCGTGATTCAGCACCTAGACAACCCTTCGTGTTCACCTGCACGCGAACGCAAAGAACAAAAATTCCCTGGGACCAACTTAGCCTACGCGTCCCGACACTCCCCACACGAACGAATAGGAGAAAACTAGCACCAGCAAATCTGATGCCTTCTAAGTTCAAACTTTATCCCGTTGAGCATCCAAAACACACCCGAGGCCCTCGGGACCTCAACCAAACTTACCAACCAGTCCTACTACCTCATTCAAAGTTAGTTAAGTCTTCAAACCACGTCACATAACATCAAAATCAAGGATTATGCATGAGTTCAAGCCTAATAACTTAGGAAATTTCCAAAATCTACAACTGATGCCGAAACACATCAAAACTAGTCCTAATGACCTCAAATTTTGCACATAGGTCAAAAATAACACTACAGACCTACAGCCACTTTCGAATCCCATTCCGAGCCCGATATCAAAATTTCACCTACTGTCCGAAATCGCCGAAATTCTAACTTTCGCCAATTCAAGCCTAAATCTACTATGGACCTCGAAAACACATTCCGGATGCGCTCCTAACCCCAACATCACTCAACGGAGCTAACGGAGTTGACGAAATTCCATTTCGGACCCGTCTTCACACAGTTTCAATCTACGGACCGATTTTTAAAGCTTAAACTCAAATTTAGGGGCTGTGTGTCCCAAAACTCTCTAGACCACAATAAATCACCTTGAAAAGTCCCATAAGCAGATACAGGCGTGGGGAAAACAGTTATTAGGTGATGGGGGCGATCTCTCTCAAAATTACCGACCCGGTCATTACATTCTCCCCCTCTTAAGAAAATCGTTCGTCCTCGAACGAGTATAAGGACATACCTGAAGTTATGTCCTGCTCGGTCTCCCAAGTTGCCTCCTCGACCGGTTGACCCCTCCACCGAACATTAACTGATGCAATATTCTTCGACCTTAGCTTTCTGACCTGTCTTTCTAACATAGCTACTCTCTCGTCAACATATGATAAATCCTTGTCCAATTGGACTGAACTGAAATTCAAGACATGAGTCGGATCACCGTGATACTTCCGGAGCATCGAGATGTGGAGTACCGTATGGACTCTTGCTAGGCTGGGAGGTAAGGAAAGCTCATAAGCAACCTCCCCAACCCGCCGCAATATGTCAAAAGGACCATCCGGCTATGGTATGGGGAAGGGGAGGTGAGATCTACTCATTGATTTTATATTAGATGAGCGGCCGTACTATGATCGTTCGGGAGACATGGGCCCACGCACTACACACAAGAATGAATTGTTATGCGGTCGGTAAACTCTTTCCTTTCTGCGGGAAGCCTATCAAATCGGATCACGTATTTTTGAATATGTCGTTACAAATAAATCTCGGACTCAGCTTACCCTTCTTCCCGAACCTCATGACGCCCTTCATAGGCAATACGGGCACGACTCCCCCTCTCCCCGTTCTACCGTCCAAACAGGCCGGCCGTTCTAAGTTCCGGGGTTGGGTCGGATAGGACCAGATCCAATCGGATCTGATCGTAGCTTCGAGTTCAGGTGCCGTACTGCGGCCGGACCGGAAAGGAGGGGGACAGCGAACCTCCTGCCAAGAGGCCAAGGTTGCTTGCTAACTCTCAGCCACTTGTTAGAAGGAAGTGCAGCTTGANTGATAACCATCCATGAATGGCAAATCACAAACCTTCCGGTCCAAGTAACTCTTCTGCTTGGACTGAGTTGTGCGAAGCCGCTCCTGAATCACCTTCACCTTGTCCAGGGCATCCTGAACCAAATCTTTACCCAACAATCGGGCCTCGCCCGACTCAAACCATACCACTGGAGACCGGCATCGCCTACCCTACAAAGCCTCATACGGTGCCATCTGAATGCTGGAATGGTAACTGTTGTTATAAGCAAACTCTGCAAGTGGCAAGTATTGGTCCCATGATCCTCCCAAACCCATCAAACATGCACAGAGCATATCCTCAAGAATCTGAATCGTGCGCTCGGACTGCCCGTCTGTCTGAGAGTGAAAGGTTGTGCTCAACTCCACCCTGGTGCCTAGATTCTGCTGAACGGCTCTCCAGAACCGTGAAGTGAACGATGAACCTCTCTCTGAAATGATAGATACTGGGATACTGTGAAGTCGGACAATCTCCCTGATATAAATCGGCCAACCTCTCTGAGGAATATGTAGTCAACACTGGAAAGAAATGGGCTAACTTGGTCATTCGATCCACGATCACCCAAATACCATCGAACTTTCTCAAAGTCCGAGGAAGTCCAACCACAAAGTCCATGGTGATCCGCTACCACTTCCACTCTAGAAGCTCAATCTGCTGAAGCAACCCTCCTGGTCTCCGATGCTCATATTTAACTTGCTGACAATTTAGACATTTGGCCACAAATCCAACTATATCCTTTTTCATCCTTCTCCACCAATAGTGTTGTCCCAGGTCCTGGTACATCTTTGCGGTATGTGGATGAATGGAGTACCGCGAGCTATGGGCCTCCTCCAGAATCAACTCCCAAAGCCCATCTACATTGGGCACACAGATACGACCCTGCATCCTCATCACGCCATCATCACCTATAGTCACGTCACTGGCATCACCCCGCTGGACCCTGTCCTGAAGAACCAGAAGGTGGGGATCATCATATTGGCCCGGCAAGGCTCTGAGAGATTCAATCTCATAAACTGACTGGCTAAGGACTTAACATCCAAGGCTAAGGTCCTCTCAACTACCGGACTCCCCAAACTCTCTGCCCGGCGACTCAACATGTCGGCCACCGCCTGGCGCTCCCTGATGCGGTCATGAAGAGAAGATCGAGCAACCACACAAGCTAATACCCGGCACGGCTCTAAGAGATTCAATCTCACAAACTGACTGGCTAAGGACTTAACATCCAAGGCTAAGGGCCTCTCAACTTCCAAACTCCCCAAACTCTTCGCCCGACGACTCAACGCGTCGGCCACCACATTGGCCTTCCCCAGGTGGTATAATATATAGTGATGTCATAGTCCTTTAATAATTCCAACCACCTCTGCTGGAGAAAATTAAGGTCTTTCTACTTGAATAGGTGATGCAACTCCGGTGATCCGTGTAAATCTCACAGGGAACACCGTACAAATAATGGCGCCAGATCTTTAGGGCGTGAACAATAGCTACCAACTAGAGATCATGGACTAGATAGTTATTCTCATGTACTTTCAACTGTTTGGACGCGTAGGCAATCACCCTACCGTCCTGCATCAAAACCGATGCAAGGCCAATCCTCGAAGCATCACAATAGAATGTATAGGACCCTGAGCCTGTAGGAAATACCAACATTGGAGTTATAGTCAGGGATATCTTGAGCTTCTGAAATCTCTCATCACACTCCTCAGTCCATCCGAACGGGGCACCCTTCTGAGTCAGCCTTGTCATAGATGCTGCAATAGATGAAAATCCCTCTACAAAGCGGAGATAGTGCCTTGCCAAACTAAGGAAACTGCGGATCTCAGTAACTGATGACGGTCTAGTCCAACTCTGCACCGCCTCCACCTTCTTCGGGTCTAACTTGATCCCATCACAAGACACAACATGGCCTAAGAATGCCACAGAATCAAGCCAAAATTCACACATAGAAAATTTTGCATACAATTTCTTCCCCCTCAAAGTCTGAAGTGCAGTCCTCAAATGCTGCTCATGGTCCTCCTGGGACCGAGAATACACCAAGATGTCGTCAATGAACACAATGACAAAGGAACAAGATAAGTCCGGAACACACTGTGCATCAAGTGCATAAAGGTTGCTGGGGCATTGTTCAGCCCAAATGACATGACAAGAAACTCATAGTGTCCATATCTGGTCCTGAAGGCAGTCTTCGGGATATCCGGCTCCTGAATCTTCAACTGATGATAGCCAGAACGCAAGTCAATCTTGGAAAATACCCTGGCACCCTGTAACTGGTCAAATAAATCATCAATACGAGGCAATGGATACATGTTCTTCATTGTAACCTTGTTCAGCTGCCGATAATCAATACATATACGCATAGAACCATCATTTTTCTACACAAACAATACCGGGGCACCCCAAGGTGATACACTGGGCCGAATGAAGCCCTTATCAAGAAACTCCTGCAATTGCTCCTTCAACTCGGGAGGAGCCATACGGTAAGGAGGAATAGAAATGGGTTGAGTTCCCGGCAACAAATCAATGTCGAAGTCAATATCTCTATCGGGCGGCATACCCCGAAGATCAGTTGGAAATACATCATGGAAGTCCCTCACAACTGGGACGGTCCCAACTGAAGGGGTATCAACACTAACATCTCTCACATAGGCCACATACATATCGCACCCCTTCTCAACCATCCGCTGAGCCTTAAGAAAAGAAATGACCCTGCGGAGAGTATACTCTAAGGTACCTCTCCACTCTAACCTCGGTAAGCCTGGCATAGACACCATGACAATCTTGGCGTGAAAATCAAGAACAGCATAATGGGGAGACAACTAGTCCATGCCCAATATAATATCAAAATCTACCATACTGAGTAATAATAAATCAGTTATGGTTTGAAAACCACGAATAACAATCAAATACGACCGATATACGCGTCCACTACGAGAGAATCTCTCACGGGAGTAGAAACATGAACAGGGGAGCTCAAAGAATCCCGAGCTATACCCAGATGTGCAGCAAAATAAGAAGACACATATGAATATGTAGAGCCTGGGTCATATAATATTGATGCATCCATATGATAGACAAGGAAAATACCTGCGATAACTGAAAACTAAAGTGACGGCCTCTGAACGGGCTGGGAGGGCATAGTACCTGTCCAGCCCTCCTCCTCTAGGGCGACCTCGACCTCCCCAACCTCCACCTCGAGCGTTTTAAGAAGGTGGGGTAGTATTTGGGACTGGAAGAATAGCTGGAGGACCCGGTGGAGCACGTGGGTCCTGATAAGTCTAAGATGATGCACCCCTCCTAGCTCTGGGGTAATCTCTGAACATGTGGAAAGGGTCACCACACTCAAAAAAAACCTTCGAAAGGCGTGGCGGCTAATGCTGACTCTGAACTATCCTGCTAGACTGGCCGGTAATAGCACCTCGAGCAGGTGGCACACTAGATATTGGCGGTGCATTATAAGGCTCTTGAGGTCTAGGAGAAGCTGGAATACCACTGGCTGCTGGAAGAGATGAATGAAAAGGGCGACTCACAAAACCCCTACCATAGTGTGCTGCTGGTGCACGAGCTCCCGAAAAATGACCAGTCTATCGAGACCTCTTGGTCTCCCTCTCATCTATGTCCCGAGCAAACATGCCCTCTATCCTCCGGGCAATACTCAATGTCTGCTGGTAAGTGATATCCATCTCCAAATCTCTGACCAAACTAGTCCGAATACCGGGGTGGAGTCCCTCAATGAAACGTCGAAGCCTCTCTCTAACCGTAAAAACCAAGGCTGGTGAATGACGTGCCAAGTCACTGTAACGGATTGCATACTCCGACACAATCATAGTACCCTGGCGTATCTACTCGAACTCTGCACGCCAAGCGTCCTTGAGGCTCTGAGGGACAAACTCAAGCAAACATATCTCTGAAAACTGAGTCCAAGTGAGTGAAGGTGCCTCGTCCGGACTACTTAGCTCATAGGCACGCCACCACTGATAAGTCGCTCCCCTCAGCTGGAAATCGGTGAAAGAAACCCCACTCATCTCCACAATGCACTTAGTGCGGAGAATACAATGACACTCCTCAATAAATCCCAGAGCGTTATCTGAATCTAATCCGCTAAAAATAGGTGGGTGGTACTTCTTGTACCTCTCAAGTCTGAGCTGATCTGCCTCAAAAGCAGCTACCCTAGCATCACGCTGAGCTGGAGCCGCTGGGGACATAGGAATGAGTTTTGGGGCCTAATCAACATGAACCTTCTGCTTGGGAGTGTGGGCTGCAAGAGTCTGTTCTCCTCCCCCGACCTGAGATGTGGCTGGAGCTATCAGGAGTAGCCCCGCATGATTCAGAGCGCTTAAGATGCTCATGAGCTGAGCCAAAGTCTGCTGGGGGCTGAAGCAGCAATAGGGACCTCATGTGCCGGCCCTCTAGCTGGAGCTGCTATGGTCTCCTTAGTATTTGATCTCGCTGGTGCTCGAGTTGCACCGCGTGCTCGTCCTCTACCCCTGCCCATGCCTCTGGCGGCTCTGGCTAGGGGCTCGAGTGTGTGGTCGTCGGTCCGTCCGGTACGGATCCTCACCATCTGTGAGAAAGAATAGAATAGATTTTTAGAATCTTGATGTCACTAACCAGCATGACAAGGAATTCCAAGGAATGTGATTGTTCTTAACAATTACATGGCCTCCCAAAGATAGATACAGACGTCTCCGTACAGATCCTTGAGACTCTAATAAACTGGCTTGTGACTTGTGACTCCTATGAACCTGACGCTCTGATACCAACTTGTCACGACCCAATTTACCCTCTGAAAGGTATCATGACGGCACCTAGTCTCTACGACTAGGTAACCCTAAATTTGCGGATAAAATTAATCAAATACAACAAAAGTAAAGACAAGAAGAGAAAAGTCTAGATAAATATAACATCATCGCTCGACATGTACAAGTATAAATCCCAAAACTCGGAATGTCACATTAGAGTCACAAGCTTCTATACTGTAGTAGCTCTATACAACGGGAAAGAAAAATACATAGAAAATATCTCTAAAAGATGGAATAGAATGTGACTCGGAGGATTCAGCGGACGCGGCAGAAATACCTTACGGTCTCCTTGAAGAAGCTGCAACGGCCACTAGCCACGTGATTGAGAACTCGAACCTGGATCTGCACACGAAAAACATATGCAGGAAAGGGCATGAGTACACCACATTTGGTACCTAGTAAGTGCCAAGCCTAACCCCAGTCAAGTAGTGGCGAGGTCAAGTTAAGGCTCTACTGGATCTATAGATAAAAACAGTTTAAATAGTACGGGAAAAAAATAAGTTCTAAAGTAGACCATTAAAAGAATAATCTGGAATAAAACAGTAGAATGGAGCCCTCGGCTAAGCACAACGTATCACACAGTGGAATCTCCCAGGATACAATCTCATATTTCCAAATATAAATATGTAGTACAGCGGAGATCTCCCGGAATACGTCTGTAGTCCCCAATTTAAATATGTAATACAGGGGGGGATCTCCCAGAATACGTCTATAGTCCCCAATTTAAATATGCATGTGTACGGTTAAAATCGGGAAGGCCAATTTTATGTTTATTATGACATTCGGCGGTTGATTTGCATAAAATCCTAAGCATGGCTCGAGATCCGACCTAGAGCCTCCCTTGCGTTAAACCTCGAGGCAGTACGGGCTCAAGATTGGCATAGGGGTAGGGCAGAAGATTGAGGCAAACAACTCTGCAACAAAGTACGATTCCATACTCAGACATTAACTAGACGAATCAATCACAAATCTCTGTAATAAATGATAATGTACTATGTTGGGATTTCCCCTCCTATATAAAAGAGACCCTTATTATTTTTTACACACAATATTGAATACAAGGAACAAGAACATTCTCTACTTCATTACTCAAACATTCTCTATTTCTCTCTACTAGCTCATTTACTTACATTTATTGCCTTTTATTAATTGTTCTTCATTTATAGCTTGTTATTGATCATAAATAGCATATTCCGTAGCATGTAAGTTTGTTATAGCTTCATCGACCATCCGGTGATAGCCCTGAGCCTCGACCTTGAGGACCCCCGAGGCTAACATCGAGCCTCCGATTTAAGGCACCACAGTTTGCTTATCTTCGTCTTCCTTAACTGCTTTTACTCTATTTATTCCAACTACATTTAGCACCAACTGCTCAACAACTAGCATTAAAATAGTTCGCATAATTTTAGAATCACTTAATCAAATATAATTGTAATTACCATTTTCAAGGTAAACAGTTTGGCGTCTACCGTGAGGCTAAGAATAATAGTGATTATTTTAGTGTTGGTTCGCTGAAAAAATGTAAGTTGTATTTCACACTTTTTCTTTTGCAATGAACCTTTGATTTCAGGTCTGAATGTTTGGCTCAGCGAATGCCTACGAAAGTAGTAGCTTTTGGGGTTTCAGAGAAAATGATGTAACCATCCTGAACGCTGGTATACCGCCGTGGAACCCTAGTAGCGCAATGGAGCCAACCCCTAAGGACACGGACTCAAGTAATGGCCAGCACAATGATACCAGCCCTCGCAGGAGCGCACACTGAGAAGGAAATCAGGGAGAGCGGGAAACTACGTCTCATAAGAAAGGAGGGTACAACCTCCAAATGATATTCAAAATGCTCCGGGCATCGCAAACAGCGATTACCCGGCTGAAAAACCAGCAGAAAATCTCAGGTGTGATGGCACCAGCGATAGCCCCCCAAATCCGGCCGGTACCAGAAAGGTCAGGGAATGAAGGACCGATAGCCGTTCCCACTATCGTAAGAATGCGCAAAAACCTCACCAGGAGAATAAAGTCAAGGCTCGCAAAGAGAAAGCGAGAGCCACGAAGAGAAAGGTATCGACCCTACATCGAGAATCGAAGGAGCGTCGTGAGGAGCGAGGTGCCCCAAGCCAATCCAAAAACAGACCGAAGTATGTTGGCAGACAAAGCTAGGCACGGTAGGCACATGGAGCCAGCAAGGGTATCCCAATCGACCCAATACAACTTCGGGGATGACATTTTAGACATTGTATCAGCCATGAGTAAAATCAAAGACACCAGATGGCCGAAACCCGTACTATTAGACCCTTCGCAGAGGGATCCAAACCTGACGTGCGAGTTACAAGGTACTCACGGTCATCGAACCGAGGATTTCATTCACCTTCAGAGGGAAAAAATCTGATTAGCCAGCAAAGGGTATCTGCAGGAGTTTGTCAACAGTCGAATCATAAATCTTCCCCAACGAGGGGAAACAGCTCGAAATAGCGGAGCGAGAAAACCCCAGCACTCCGTGTATATGATCGTTGGGGGAAACAACAACCCTCAGGGACCCATGATTAAACGGGCAAAAATATCGGTTGCAGCGACAATACAAATTCGGAGCCATGCACTCGGAGATATCCTTACATTCAGCAACGGGGATCTCGAGACCTCGCCTCACCCGCATAATGATGCGCTGGTAATTTCTTTCCTCTTGAATAGCGTTCAAATTAAATGCGTACTTATGGATCCAGGTAGTTCGGCCAACGTAATCAGACCGAAAGTAGTAGAACGGCTCGGGATACTCGGCAGATTCATACCTACCATGCTAACCCTCAACTGATTCAATATGGCCCGTGAGAAAACAAAAGGGGAGATTACCCTCCCGGTTAGCATATCTGGGAAAATCCAAAATACCAAGTTCTATGTCATCGAAGGGGACATGAGGTACAACGCATTTCTTGGAAGGCCATGGATACACAACATGAGGGAAGTGCCGTCAACTTTCCACCAAATGATGAAGTTTCCAACAAAAGGTGGTATAAAGACCGTATATGGACAATAGCATGCGGCCAGAGAGATGCTCGCTATCCACAACGACCCACCGGCAACAATGCCCCCCCCCCCCCCCC
>MDKI01161339.1:0-23916 GCA_005239505.1 Nicotiana paniculata
GAGAGGGTTAATCTCATCTCACTTTTTTAATAATTAATTAGGTAATGTCCCGCTACCCGATAATTAACCAATTACTCGCATAATTAAAAATTGTCTCAATTTGCTTAAAATTCTACTTATGTTTAATATACTTTATAGATCATATTATCACGGCCATATGGTACCTTGTATGGTACTAGTCCATAAATATCGAGTAGTATCACTTGACCCGTATTTTATCCCAAATTGGCAACTTTCAACGAAACTCGTTTTCTTTAATTCGTGTGCCCTGTATCCTTCATGATACTTATCTATCGCTTGTTATAAATAACTTAAATACATTAATCTCAAGAAAATATCATACTCGAGACTACGTTGATTCACTGAAGACGAAACTTTTAACGTACGAAAACGCGAGATGTAACATCCTTCTCCCTTTAGAAATATCCGTCCTCGAATGTTCCAACTCCCCAGAATCATGAATATAGCATATCGTTAGGAACATGAATTCTTATATCACACGATCTAGGACAAAAAGAGAGGATAATATACTATGGGTTCTATAGCCTCTTGTTTATAAGTGTGGTGCACAACACACCCATAAACAAGACTCTACTAGATACTGTATGTAGACAAACCTAGGACAGAACTGCTCTGATACCACTTTTGTCACGACCCAAACCGATGGGCCGCGACGGGTGCTTGAGTCCTACCTGTCAAACACCCCTAAGCATGCATCTAAGATATAAACCTAAATAACATCTGCAGAATTACTAAAATAACATACATGAAGGAAACCTGCCAAAATGGCATATGTACGTATACATGCATAATACAGTGGGCGAGCCGACAAGGCTGCTATAGACAACTATACACCCCAAAACTGAAAGTCGACAAGGCCATATACTATCCAACTGTACATAACTGTCTACAGACCACTAATAGAAAGATAACTTTATAAAGATGGAACTGAGCCGCGTCATACCTATACATATACAAACATATTATACCAAAATCTAAAGCAGCTCTAGGTCAAGTGGAGCACGCCAACTCTCGCTGATCAAGGATCCTAAGAAGGGGGGCCATTGACTTGCCTACCTGCACCTGCGGGCATGAAATGCAGTCCCCGTGAGATAGGGCGTCAGTACAAAAATTGTACTGAGTATGTTAAGGGTTGAAAATCTTTACGTAAGAGACATGGATGAATCATGGAATAAAGAAATCATTTGTAAATCTGAATAACTTTATAAATTCTGAAACATTTATAATATCATGCACGTGCATATAAATTTTGTGTCTTGCATATGTATTGGTGTACATAACATCATCAAGCCACTGAGGGCATCCCATCATATCGTCTCGGCTACTGTGGGCAACATCATCAACATATACCAACTGATCAGGTGTTGGTGCGTATATAACGCCATAATCTTTTCCCATATCCCATATAAATATAATATACATATTACGTGTATAAAACACCATCTTGGTCATGGGTCAATGCATATGTATAAATTAGTGAAATGCATGAAAAATTCGTAATGATCTCAATATTCGTTCCGGTAAAACTTTTTTTACTGCGTATTACTCTGAGACCCATGAACAGAAGATAATAATAATTCACATGGGGAATAAAAAATATAGACACCCCTAGTATTTCTATGAATAAATTAATTTATGGAAATTGTGCTTTTTCTCATTTCTTCGGTATAATTTGGACCATGCCAAAAGAAAGAAGGGATATCATTAACATACCTGGGGTAGGAAAAACTCCATATAATATTATTGGCGAATATTGCACCGTACTCTTTTGTAACCACAAAATTTTGATGGAATTACGCTTCTGTTCCTTGAATTATTTTGAACGAAATGAAGCTTATGTTTCTGTGAAGTATTTTGAACGAAAATGAAGCTTTTGTTCTTTGAAGTATCTTGAATTATAAAGTATGGAACATGCCTCTTGTTTTATAATTTTTAACGTTTTTTTTGTTCTTCTTTTGCCCAAATGGAGTGGGCAAGATTCTATATTAAACCTTACTTGAATGTTTTAATTGTTCCAAGATAAGACACCTATACATGGAATGACTCAAGAGCCGTTCCTTTATTTGTGGCCTTCTGCCACGTTACTTTTCTTGGGGGGGTGGGGGGGTAATCTTATCTCACTTTTTAAATAATTAATTAGGTAATGTCCCGCTACCCGATAATTAATCAATTACCCGCATAGTTAAAAATTGTCTAAATTTACTTAAAATTCTACTTATTTTTAATATACTTTACACATTATATTATCACGGCCATGTGGTACCTTGTATGGTACTAGTCCATAAATATCGGGTAGTGTCGCTTGACCCGTATTTTATCCCAAATTGGCCACTTTCAACGAAACTCGTTTTCTTGAATTCGTGTACCTTTTATCCTTCATGATACTTATTTATCTCTTATTATAAATAGAATAAATACGTTAATCTCAAGATAATCACATCCCCGAGACTACGACGATTAACTGAAGACGAAACTTTTAATGTACGAAAATGCGAGATGTAACAATAAGACTCCCCGTATGTGCTTTTGCTATTTTATGACTTGTGGGGATGGTCAGTTTGGGATTTGGAAGGGCTCGGGTTGAAATTGGAACAATTAATTCCTTAAGGTTGACTAACAAGGTTAAGTTTGACTTTGATCAACATTTTGAGAAAATGACCTCGAAATTAGGATTTGATGGTTCCAATATGTTCGTATGATGATTTCGGATTTGGGCGTATGCTCGGATCCAGTTTTGGATGAACCTGTCACGACCCAAACCGAAGGGCCGCGACGGGCACCTGGTACTTTACTAGTACCAACGTAACATATCATTCTTATTGTACTATCATGGGTAAATGTGCCAAAAGTATCATCATGACATAACCGAAATAAAACATAAGGAAATGCTAGACATAGGATGACTCAACATGATATAGAAACTTATACATGTGACATATGGGCCCATAAGGGTGACATGATCATTTGTAAACTCAAAACATAGACCGACAAGGCCATACAAGTATCCATATACCTGAGATCTGTCTACAAGCCTCTAAGAGTACATAAACATCATAAAGTTCGGGACAGGGCCCCGCCATACCAATCAATACATGTCCAAATCATATTGACCAAATAGGTAACTCTAGAGAAACTGGAGTGCACCAACACCTTCCGCTAAGCTGATAGCCTACTAGGAGGACTCTAAACCTATCTATCGGAACCTACGGGCATGAAACACAGCGCCCCCAGAATAAAAGGACGTCAGCACGTATAAAATACTGAGTATGTAAGGCAGAAAAACATAAATAAGAACAATAATATAAAGAGAGATATAGGAGATACAACATGTAGCATCTGAGTACCTCTAAGAGATAGTGACATGAAATGCGTGATACATATATATACATAATTTTTTTAAAATCGTCCGCCTCTCTGGGAATCATCATCATAATATCGTACCCGGCCTCAAAGAGGACTCAGTAAAAACATACCTGGCCATCATAAGGCTCGGTAGAATTATACCTGGCCACATGGAGCTTGGTAAACCCAACTGATCAGTGGTTGCACAATAGGTGTCGTACCCGGCCGACTATAGCGCGACTCAGTAGAGTAAAATAGATACTATATACAATGTATGATGGACTAATGGAATCACGCTCTAAACCTTTCAGAGTGACGTAAGGTAGTTGCACCTTCGATTAACATTATGGACATCATACCATCAATATGAACTTCACTAGCACTCAAGGATCATACATACTTTCTTAGAATAACTTTGTAAGGAAAGAACAACATGGACAACCTTAGTTTCTAAGAGTAGATTCATTATGAAATAGCTTATCGTTTACGTTCATTTCACTTTATATCATGCCAAAATAAATAAGGAAGTTCCTTAACATACCTTTGCAATCTTCTCTCCAATTGTCAACAAAGCTCAATATGACCTTCTTACGTCTACAATGAGTAACCCGACTTTGTCGTCATCATATAAGCATTTTAACTCTCATATTTCAAAACCAATATTTTACAAGAAAATGGACAGCACCTCCCCTATTTTTACTGCATCCCATATGTTACCAAAAGTCACTAAACATCCCAAACAACAACAATATAATTTACAATAAGCTCTCCGATTAGTTCAACAATCATTTTGAGCGGAAAGCTCGATCGGAATCCGTATAACCCATATCACCTCTTATAGACTTCTTATATTAAATTAACAACATCATTAATATGATAATGAAGTAATTCATAAATGATTCCATCCTTATTCCATATATTTTGTAATGAACCGGTCCGTCGTTACGTAGAACCTGCATTATAATTGTTTTTATTGACTTGTCATAGGTTGGTTATTCTGTTATTGATGTGTTAGAGTTGATGGGCTTGAAATCGAATGGTTGTAGTGAGAGTTCAGTCATTTAACCTTTAAAAATAACCTTAAGATGGGAAAAGTCAACTAAGAGTTGACTTCCTTGGAATGTGAATTTTATGACTCAGATAGCTTCGTTAAGTGATTTGGGACTAAGGAGTGTGTTCAGAATAATTTTGTGATGTCCGGTGTAGAATTAGGCTTGAATAGGCGAAAGTTAGTTTTGATGATTTTTGGTCGGCAGTGAAAAATAGGCTATCGGAGTCGGAACGGAATTCCGATAGTTGGAAAAGGTTTGTAATGTCATTTTGGATATGTCTACAAAATTTCAGGTCAATCGGAGTTGTTTTGGATAGCTTCGGCATCGTTGGTGGATTTTAGAAATTTCAAAGTTCTTAGGCTTGAATCTGATGTAATTTTGGTGTTTTAATATTAGTTATGGTGTTTTGAGAGTGTAACTAAGCTTGAATGGTGTTATGTGACGTGTTAGTATGTTTGGTTGGGGTCCCGAGGGGCTTGGGATTGAATTCGGGTGCTTAATGGAGGTTTGGGCTTGGAAATTGCAGTAATACAGCTGTTGGTGATGGTGTAACCGCACCTGCGGAAGTTTGACCGCAAGTGCGGGCCCGCAGGAGCGGGCAGTGGGTCGTAAGTGCGGAAGGGTTGCAGGTGCAGTTAGGAGACCGCAGGTGCAGTCTCACAGGTGCGAGTAAGTGGGTCGCATGTGCGGAAACCCTGGGCAAAAATATAAATTAGACCTTTCGCGAGCCTAACATATTTTTACACAATTGTTGTACGAAAGAGAGCTTTTGAGGCAATTTTTGTAGGGGAAAATCAGTGTTATTTATAGAGGTAAGTATTTTGATCATTAAAACTGAATTATGGGTGATTATAGAACTAATATCAGTATTAATTCATGTAAATTAGTAGAAAAATGTGGGTTTAGGGCTTGAGATTATGAGACCTTTAGGGATTGATTTGAGGGGTCAAACGAACTCCGATTTTAGTGTTCTTTATATGTACGGATTCGTGAGATGATGAAGGATATTTTTGTATAAAAATTTCTGAGTTTTGGGACGCAGGCCCGGGGGTCGGTTTTTGACCAAATTCGGGTTTTTGAGCTAAATTTAATATTTTTTGATTGGAATTTATTCCTTAAGCATTAAAAATCTGAACTTGGTAGATTTGGAGCCTTCGGAAGTTGATACGAGAGGCAAGCATGTTGCGGAATAGGTTCCGGGCTAGTTTTGAGGTAAGTAATGTCTTTAAATCTTGTCCTGAGGGTATGAAACCCCGGACTATGCACCCTTTCACGGATTTTGAAATGTGAAGGTTGAAACTTTGGAAACATCTTCCTATTTAGGCGACCATTGAGTTGCTAAACCGACTTTTAAGAATATACTTAATAGGTATTATTTTATTATGATATGATTTGGGCTGTAAGCCGTGTTTGGGGCCTAGTGCCGATCTGTTTTCCCCTTAGGGGGTTGTGTTTACTATATTTCCTCACCGATATGTTATGATTTTTCACTCAGTCTTTCCCTGATAAATTATTTTGACACTCGGAGTATTTGATACTATTTATTGAAAAATGAAACACTGTTTTGGGGTCAAGAACCCGGTATGTTAATGGCCTAAGGGCAAATTGGGAGTGTCTGACTGAGTGAGGATTTCATGCCTATATTGTGAGGAGGCTTTCAGGTCATATATGAGGGAGGTTTTCAGGCCTATATTGTGAGGAGGCTTTCAGGCCTTATATGAGGAAGGCTTTCAGGCCTATATTGTGAGGAGGCTTTCAGGCCTTATATGAGGGAGGCTTTTAGGCCTATATTGTGAGGAGGCTTTTAGACCTTATGTTGTTATACCGCTTGGGCTGTAGGAGCCCATCCGGAGTCTGTACACACCCCCAATGAGCGCAGGTACCTATTGCGTGATGATTATTGCCGTGGGGCTGATACTGAGTGGTGATTGATATTGAGTGCTGATTATTGCCCGCGGGGCTGTTACTGACTGGTTGAGAGAATGCCTGAGGGGAAACTATTACGAGAAATGGTTTTAGCCCGAGGGGCAGATTTATGATGATTTTTCTAAGTTTTCGAACTATGATTTACTTCGTTTTCAATCTGATTTTTACTGAGAGTTTTACTGAGATATACTGATATTACACTTGTTTCAAAGGATTTCTGGAAACTGATTTCGAACTTATGTATTTGACAAATACTACCTGGTGACTGGGTGTTTTACTGGCTTTTGTGAAATTGTGTATCTGTACTGTGTGTTCTATAATTCTCAGACTGTGATTTATTTTCATTACTACTGAGTTGGCGTATTCATAAAGACTTCATGTGCTTCTATGCACAGATTCAGGTGATGATCCGGGGCAGTAGTTGTCCTTGCTCGTATCATCAGTTCACGTGATTTCGAGGTAGCTGCCCAGCGTCCACAACTTCTCAATTTCCCTTCCTTATTTAGTTTTAGCAATTGATTCGGAGACGTATATTATAGTATTAGAAGAGTTGGATTTATTTTATTCTTAGATGCCCATGACTATTGACTCCAGTCTTGGGAGGTTTTGTTTAGAGTTGTTAGACTATTATTGGGATGCTAAGACTTAATTACATTATTCTACGTTATGGTTGCTGCTTATTATTAATTTGTGAACTTTTATAATTGAAAAAATGCGTAGTAATGAGATGGTCGGATAGCCTAGTTCCACGATAGGCGCTATCACGACCTGTTAGGATTTGGGGTCATGACAAGTTGGTATCAGAGCTCTAGGTTACATAAGACACAATGGTCATGAGCAGGTTCAGTAGAGTCTTGCGGATCGGTACGGAGACGTCTGTACTTATCTTCGAAAGACTACAGAACTCTTAGGAAACATCTATATCTTTTTGAACTCTTTCGTGCCAATCTATTAATTCTTGAAATCTAAACTTATGTTGTTTCATTCTCTCACAGATGGTGACGACACGCAATGCCGATCAGGGTGACCAGGAACCAGCCAGACCCACAAGGGGTCGGGGCCGTGGTAGAGCTAGGGGACCTACCCGTGCAGCAGCCGGGACAACGCCACATGATCCTCCTATCGTTCAGGATTAGGTTCCCGCCGACGTTGCTCCAGCGGGACAAGCTCAGGAACCTGTTGTGCCTATTGTTATTCCGGGTCTTCAGGAGACCCTGGCTAAGATATTGACAGTGTGTTCCAATTTAGCTCAGGCAGTGGCTATGACCACTACTGCCAATGCAGCTCAGGCCGGGGGAGGCAATCAGACTTCAGCTGCCCGGGCACCTGAGCCAGTTGTACGAGGTATTCAGGCACCAGGAGCAGCCCTAGATTAGCCAGTTGCTCCAATTCAGGGTTATGCGGTCCCTGCTATGCCTGAGGATGAGCAGGGCAGGTTGGATAGGTTCAACAGACTTCAGCCTCCGACCTTCAACGGTATAGAGGGCGAGGACGCCCAAGGTTTTCTTGATAAATGTAAGAAGATGCTTCGTACTACGGGTATTCTGGAGACCATCGGGGTTTCATTTGCTACTTATCAGTTTGGTGGTGCTGCTTTTACTTGGTGGGAATCATTCGAGAGGCGTAGGCCGGTTGGTTCATCACCGCTCACCTAGAAGAAGTTCTCCACGATCTTTTTGGAGAAATATGTTCCTCAGTCTCATAGAGAGGAGCATCGCAGGTAGTTTGAGCAGCTGCGCTAGGGAGAGTTGTCAGTTACTCAGTATGACATGAGGTTTTCTGAGTTGGCCAGACATGCTTCGGAGTTAGTCCCCACTGACAGGGAGCGTATTAGGAGATTTGTGGATGGTCTTTACGTATCAGCTTCGGATTTTGATGACCAGAGAGAGGGTGTTTGGAGCCACGTTTGAGCAGGTTGTTGATATAGCTCAGGACATTGAGTCGATTCGCAGGCAGGAGCGTGAGGAGAGAGAGGCTAAGAGTCCTCGGGGATTAGGAAATTTCAATGCTACCCCTCTCAGAGGGCAATTTCAGCCTAGCAAAGGTCGTCCATTTAGACCTCTATAGCCAGCTCGCCCAGCTAACAGTGGTGTTTCATCGGAGCAGGGTCCTCGCAATTCTCATCAGGGACGTTCATCTTTTAGTTCCCTTCCAGCTCAAAGCTCCGCTCAAGCATTATCTTATTAGCGTTCATCTATGCATGGTTCGTCTAGTAGTTATCAGGCTGGCAGATATTCTCGTTCATTTTCATCTCCAATTTTAGGTTGTTGTTATGAGTGTGGAGAGTTCGGACATGGGTGGAGGCAGTGTCCCCGTCGTCCTAGTAGTTCGTCCCAGTAGAGGGTTCAGCCCTCGTCTTCAGCCCGAGTCACTTCACCACCTACCCAGGCAGCTAGGGGTGGTGGTCAGGCAGCTAGAGGCCGTATTAGAGGGGGAGGTCGAGCAGGTGGAGGCCAGCCACATATTTATTCACTTCCGGGTAGGCCTGATGCTATGGCCTCAGATGCTGTGATTACAGGTACTATTTTGGTTTGTCACACTAATGCTTTGACTTTATTTCACCCTGGTTCCACGTACTCTTATGTCTCATCCTATTTTGCTCACTTCCTGAATATGCCCCGTGAGTCTTTAGTTAAATCTATTCACGTTTCGACTCCGGTGGGTGATAAAATTATTGTGGACCGTGTGTATCAGTCGTGTCTTATATATATTGGGGGTCTGGAGACCCGATTGGACTTGATGTTACTCAGTATGGTCGATTTTGATGTAATTCTGTGCATGGATTGGTTATCCCCATGTCATGCTATTCTTGATTGTTACGCTAAGACCGTGACCATGGGTATGCCCGGAGTACCGAGAGTTTAGTGGAAAGGGTATATAGAGCACGTGCCTAGCAGAGTGATTTCTTATTTAAAGGCTCAGTGTATGGTTGAGAAAGGGTGTGAGTCCTATCTTGCTTTTGTGAGGGTTGTTAGTAGTGAGACTCCATCTGTTTATTCTGTTCCTGTAGTCCGTGATTTTTTGGACGTATTTCCTGCAGACCTGCCAGGCATGCCACCTGATGGGGATATTGATTTTGGTATTGACTTGGTGCCCGACACTCATCCTATTTCTATTCCACCTTACCGTATGGCACCAGCAGAGTTTAAAGAATTGAAGGAGCAACTTCGGGAACTCTTAGATAAGGGGTTCATCTGACCTAGTGTGTCACCTTGGGGTGCGCCGATATTGTTTGTGGAAAAGAAGGATGGCTCCATGTGTATGTGCATTGATTATAGACAGCTGAATAAGGTTACGGCGAAGAACCAGTATCCTTTACCTCATATTGATGACTTATTTGATCAGCTTCAGGGAGCTAAGGTGTTCTCAAAGATTGACTTAAGGTCTGGGTATCATCAGCTGAAGATTCGAGATTCTGACATTCTGAAGACTGCTTTCAGGACCAGATACGGTCATTATGAGTTTCTAGTTATGTCATTTGGGATAACCAATGCCCCAGCCGCGTTCATGCAATTGATGAACAACGTGTTTCAGCCTTACATTGATTCATTTGTCATTGTGTTCATTGATGACATCCCGATTTATTCTCGTAGCTAGGAAGAGCATGCTCAACACTTGAGGGTTGTGTTATAGAGATTGAGGGAGGAGAAGATTTATGCAAAGTTCTCCAAGTGTGAGTTTTGGCTTGGTTTAGTGGCTTTCTTGGGGCGCGTGGTGTCTAGTGAGGGTATTCAAGTTGATCCGAAGAAGATTGAGGCGGTGCAGAGTTGGCCCAGACCGTCCTCAGCTATAGAGATTCGTATTTTCCTTGGTTTAGCGGGATATTACCGTTATTTTGTGGAGGGATTATCTTCTATTGCTTCACCATTGACTAGATTGACCCAGAAGGGTTCTCCATTCAGATGGTCTGACGAGTGTGAGGAGAGCTTTCAGAAGCTCAAGTCAGCATTGACCACAACTCCGATTTTGGTGTTGCCTATTGGTTCGGGTTCTTACACAGTCTATTCTGATGCTTCTTGAGTTGGTTTGGGAGCGGTATTGATGCATGACGGTAGGGTGATTGCCTACGCGTCGAGACAGTTGAAGGTGCACGAGAAGAATTACCCAGTGCACGATCTTGAGTTGGTTGCCATTGTTCATACCTTAAAGATTTGGCGGCATTACTTGTATGGGGTACAATGTGAGATTTACAATGATCATCGTAGTTTGCAGTATCTACTAAGGTAGAAGGACTTGAATTTGCGTCAGGATAGATGGTTAGAGCTTCTCAAGGATTATGATCTTACTATTTTATATCACCCGGGGAAGGCCAATGTGGTGGCCGATGCCTTGAGTCGCAGAGCCGAGAGTTTGGGGAGTCTATCTTACCTTTCAGCAGCAGAGCGACTGTTAGCACTTGATGTCCAGGCTTTAGCAGGTTATTTGGTGAGATTGGATTTGTCAGACCCTCAACGGGTGGTAGCTAGCATGGCTTCTCGGTCTTCTTTATTTGATCAGATTAAGGCACGACAGTATTATGACCGCCACTTGTTAGTTCTTCAGGATAGAGTTCGTCGGGGTGATGCCCGGGATGTGACTATTGGCGATGACGGAGTTATGAGGATGCAGGGCCGTATTTGCATGCCCAATGTGGATGGTATTCGAGAGTTGATATTAGCAGAGGCTCACATCGCGGTATTCTATTCATCCGGGTGCCGCGAAGATGTACCAGGATCTGAGACAACAGTATTGGTGGAGGCGGATGAAGAGAGATATTGTTGAGTATGTAGCACGGTGTCTCAACTGCCAGCAGGTCAAGTATGAGCACCAGAGACCAGGTGGATTACTTCAGAGGTTAGTTATTCCGGAGTGGAAGTGGAAGTGGATTACTATGGACCTTGTAGTTGGGCTTCCACGGACTTCGAAGTGTTTTAATGCGATTTAGGTCATTGTGGATAGATTGACCAAGTCCGTGCATTTCATTCCCGTCAGTACTACTTATACTTCAGAGAGGTTAGCTGGTATTTAAATTAAGGAGATTGTCCGGTTGCATGGAGTTCCGATTTCTATTATTTCTAACAGAGGTACTCAGTTCACATCTCAGTTTTGGAGGGCCGTGCAGGGAGGCATGGGTACTGATGTAGAGTTGAGCACTGCATTTCACCCGCAAACCGACGGGCAGTCAGAGCGGACTATTCAGATTTTAGAGGACATGTTACGGGCTTGTGTGATTGATTTTGGTGGTTCATGGGATCAGTTTCTGCCACTAGCGGAGTTTGCATATAATAACAGCTACCAGTCCAGTATTCAGATGGCCCCGTATGATGCTTTATATGGTAGGAGGTGTAGATCTCCGGTTGGTTGGTTCGAGCCTGGTGAGGCTAAGTTATTGGGAACATATTTGATTCAGGATGCGTTGGAGAAGGTGAAGTTGATTTAGGAGCAACTTCGCACGGCACAGTCTAGGCAGAAGAGTTATGCGGACCGGAAGGTTCGGGATGTGACTTTTATGGAAGGTGATAAGGTACTGATGAAGGTATCACCCATGAAGGGTGTTATGAGGTTCGAAAAGAGAGGAAAGCTAAGTCCATAGTTTATTGGTCCTTTTGAGGTGCTTCAGAAGGTTGGAGAGGTGGCTTATAGACTTGCCTTGCCACCCAGTCTATCGAGTTTTCATCCGGTATTTCATGTGTCGATTCTTAGAAAATATGTTTATGACCCGTATCATGTGTTATACTTCAGCACAGTGCAAATCGAGGGTAATATGTCATATGAAGTTGAGCCAGTAGCTATTTTAGCTCGCGAGGTCAGAAAGATGAGGTCTAAGGATATAGCATCAATGAAGGTGCAGTGGAGAGGTCAGCCAGTGGAGGAGGTTACTTGGGAGACCGAGCGAGAGATGCAGAGAAAACATCCCCACTTGTTTGAGACTCCAGGTATGTTTCTAAACCCGTTCAAGTACGAACGTTTGTTTAAGAATGGGAGAATGTAACGACCCGGTCCGTCATTACGTAGAACCTGCATTATAATTTTTGTTATTGATTTGTCGTAGGTTGGTTATTCTGTTACTGATGTGTTAGAGTTGATGGGATTGAAATCAAATGGTTGTAGTGAGAGTTCAGTCATTTAGCCTTTAAAAATAGCCTTAAAATGGGAAAAGTCAACTAAGAGTTGACTTATTGGTAAACAACCTCGAAATACGGATTTTATGGCTCGGATAGCTTCGTCAGGTGATTTGGGACTTCGGAGTGTGTTCAGAATAATTTTGTGATGTCCGGTGTAGAATTAGGCTTGAATTGGCGAAAGTTAGTTTTGATGATTTCCGATCGGCAGTGAAAAATAAGCTATCAGGGTCGGAATGGAATTCTGACAGTTGGAATAGGTTCGTAATGTCATTTTGGATATGTCTGAAAAATTTCATGTCAATCGGAGTTGTTTTGGATAGCTTCGTCATTGTTGGTGGATTTTAGAAATTTTAAAGTTTTTAGGCTTGAATCCGATGTAATTTTGGTGTTTTGATGTGATTTTTGGTGTTTTGAGGGTGCAAATAAGCTTGAATGATGTTATATGACATGTTAGTATGTTTGGTTGGGGTCCCAAGGGGCTCGGATTGAATTCGGGTGCTTAACGGAGGTTTGGGCTTGGAAATTGCAGCAATACAGCTGCTGGTGCTGGTGTAACCGCACCTGCGGAAGTTTGACCGCAGGTGCGGGCCCGCAGGAGCGGGAAGTGGGTCGTAAGTACAGAAGGGTCGCAGGTGCAGTTAGGGGACTGCAGGTGCAGTCTCACAGGTGCGAGTAAGTGGGTCGCATGTGCGGAAACCCTGGGCAAAAATAAAAATTAGACCTTCCGCAACCCTAACATATTCTTACACCATTGTTGTACGGAAGAGAGCTTTTGAGGCGATTTTTGAAGGGGAAAAGCAGTGTTCTTCATAGAGGTAAGTATTTTGATCATTAAAACTCAATTATGGGTGATTATAGAACATAATCTCAGTATTAATTCAAGAAAATCAGTAGAAAAAGGTGGGTTTAGGGCTTGAGATTATGAGACCTTTAGGGATTGATTTGAGGGGTCAAACAAACTCCGATTTTAGTGTTCTTTATATGTACGGATTCGTGAGATGATGAAGGGCATTTTTGTGTAAAAAATTTCTGAGTTTTGGGACGCAGGACCGGGGGTCGGGTTTTGACCAAATTCGGGTTTTTGAGCTAAATTTGATATTTTTCGATTGGAATTTATTCCTTAAGCATAAACTGATGATAAAAATCTGAACTTGGTAGATTTGGAGCCTTTGGAAGTTGATACGAGAGGCAAGCGTGTTGCGGAATAGGTTCCGGGCAAGTTTTGAGGTAAGTAATGTCTTTAAATCTTGTCCTGAGGGTATGAAACCCCGGACTATGCACCCTTTCACGGGTTTTGAAATGCGAAGGTTGAAACTTTGGAAATATCTTCCTATTTAGGAGACTATTGAGTTTCTAAACCAACTTTTAAGCCGTGTTTGGGGCCTAGTGCTGATCTGTTTTCCCCTTGGGGGGTTGTGTTTGCTATATTTTCCTCACCGATATATTATGATTTTTCACTCAGTCTTTCCCTGATAAATTTTTTTGACACTCAAAATATTTGATACTATTTATTGAAAAATGATACAGTGTTTTGGGGTCAAGAACCCGGTATGTTTATGGCCTAAGGGTAAATTGAGAGTGTCTGACTGAGTGATGATTTCAGGCCTACATTGTGAGGAGGCTTTCAAGCCTTATATGAGGGAGTTTTTCAGGCCTATATTGCGAGGAGGCTTTCAGGACTTATATGAGGGAGGCTTTTAGGCCTATATTGTGAGGAGGCTTTCAGACCTTATGTTGTTATAGCGCTTGGGCTGTAGGAGCCTTTCCGGAGTCTGTACATACCCCCAGTGAGCGCAGGCACCTATTGAGTGATAATTATTGCCGCGGGGCTGATACTAAGTGATGATTGATACTGAGTGATGATTATTGCCCGCGGGGCTGTTACTGAGTGATTGAGATAATGCATGAGAGGCAACTGTTACGAGAAATGATTTTAGACCGAGGGGCAGATTTATGATGATTTTTCTAAGTTTTCCAACTATGATTTACTTCGTTTTCAAACTGATTTTTACTGAGAGTTTTACTGAGATATACTGATATTACACTTGTTTCAAAGGATTTCTGGAAACTGATTTCGAACTTATGTATTTGACAAATACTACCTGGTGACTGGGTGTTTTACTGGCTTTTTTGAAATTGTGTATTTGTATTGTGTGTTCTATAATTCTAATACTGTGATTTATTTTCATTACTACTGAGTTGGCATACTCATAAAGACTCCCTGTGCCTCTATGCACAGATTCATGTGACGATCCGGAGCAGTAGCTGTCCTTGCTCGTAGCATCAGTTCACGGGATTTCGAGGTAGCTGCCCAGCGTCCACAACTTCTCCATTTCCATTCCTTATTTAGTTTTAGAAATTGATTCGGAGACATATATTATAGTATTAGCAGAGTTAGATTTATTTTATTCTTAGATGCTCATGACTATTGACTCCAGTCTTGGGAGGTTTTGTTTAGAGTTGTTAGACTATTATTGGTACTCTAAAACGTAATTACATTATTCTATGCTATGGTTGCTGCTTATTATTAAATTGTGAACTTTTATAATTGAAAAAATGTGTAGTAATGAGATTGTTGGCTAGCCTAGTTCCACAATAGGTGCCATCACGGCCTGTTAGGATTTGGGGTCGTGACATATTTATATCAAAGGAAACAATCCACAACTCCAACTTTCTTCAATTTGTAACTTAGTTCACTAGTTTATGTCTACTCCAACCATTTAACATAATAAACATCAAGATAACCTTAAGCACCTGCAAGAACACAATACACATACCTCCTAAAGTAGCTTCAAGATGAAATTCAAGTTGTATTTAGCTTACAACAGCCCTCAATGGCAGTACAACACCATAGAAGTGACTTAAGCTAATCCAAGTATTATCTTGTACTTTATTATCCTAACAACTTAACCAACATACAAGAAAGCTTAAGAACAATTAGTAGGCTGTTATAATCACCTTAGAAAGTATCAACCACTTGAAATTTCGCCCAACCACCAAGTATATTGGGAGAAAATCTCAGCTACATTTGACCTACTTTTCAGCATATTATGAATGTAACTTGTGAAGACCTTTGTCAGCTTTTGTTCCACAACTTGCTTGACTTAAAAACATAGCACACGACTATCATAAGAAAAAAATAACTCAAATCATAACCTCTTTATCATGTTAAGAACCGTAGTCTCTCCCTAAAGTACATGTTATAACATTCCAAACTCGAAACTTATTTTCTTCAATTGGTTTAGATTCTGAGATTTCCAACCCTCTTGGTACTCGTTATTAATGATCTTAAATATTTGTAACCTCCAAGGTAACATGATTAGCTTACTTATGCTTCCAAATATAATCTTATTTCTGAGCTTACATCAATTGACTTACGGCGTATTCTCACGTACGAAAACATGGGGTGTAACATCATTCCCCCCTTTGGAACATTCGTCCTCTAATTTTGACTAATGCTCTTATCCTTCTATTAATATATAGCTCTTACGAATACTTTAATATTGTCTTTTCCATTCAGAGAGTTGTTCGATGAATAAATCCAATGGCTAGGGAATTCCCCCCTTTAGGCCTCTTTTTCACACCATGACTTGTGGTCGAAGTTCTTCCCATCTCTTAACTTTTTCTACCTTCTTTCATGCAGCCTGTACGATTCTAACCTTGAATGTGCGCCAATGCCACTCTTATCTCCTTTTTCCGCTAGCTTTTAACCAATCTCGAGGCTTCACTTTGTGAACATATATAGTGTTGTGACAACCTGTCCCTCTAGGCATCTATAGGTGTACTAAAGTTATTTTCTTGGTACTTTGTTGAACTTACGACTATTTATATATCTTGTTTCATAGCCTCAGTTATCTATGCTTATGGATTTACCACAACTAGGTAGGTCATATTGTACCATAACTCTTACTTCGGTTTACGATTATCGAGGCTTGCCACCCAACTCTAGGTTACTCTCTCACCGCTTATCTTATATGTATAAATCTAAGCCATTTAATGCTTTCTTATTACTGTTCATCTTAATAATGACAGCCTAATCTCATCTCATATTTGTAACTTCTATTCATATATTGTTGATTCACCTTAATGTTGATCTATAATCTACCACTGATAACTTGAAACCTCTCATGTAATACATTATCACTAGGGCTCATGCCACATCGGGGAACATTTGAAGTGATTTTCTTGATCCACTTAGGAATGATACGATATTTCAATAATTGTATTTCATAACATCATAGTGTGATTCATCTTATGGGGGTGTTCTAATCCCGTGCAGCTCATAAAATCCCTGTTCTCAAAATAATTACTCAATCAAAGGCCTAAGTGTCACCCTATGCTCATTTATCACAATTACACCCTTACTTTACTGCCAGGGTAGCATTTCATCTCTTCTAAATGCTCCTAGTTTTAATCTCCTTTGATTTCACTCATGCTATACTGAGCTTTTTATAACTCTATGGAAACCATCAACCCTCTTGTTGTGATGGATTTAATATCGAGGACTTACCTATTCTCGTCACCTTCTCACTCACCTTTTCTTATCCTTACTCTCTAGCTAAAACCATGTTGCTCTACCATACTTTAGCTTGCGACCTACACATATCTATTTAGACTACTCACAACCTTCCTTTTAACATGCTAGCACCATGGATTTCCTTTCATTCCTTCTCAATCTTTAAATGTAAGCAATTACTGTTCCTAGTCGTTCTGCCACTTGCTGCACGGATACTTGGCTTATCTTCGTGCCCACGAATACTTGAGTTCCCTATAACTCATATTATCTCAATTATCAACTCTTGATTTTTTTCTTCTTCCCGTTCATTAGTCACGATAGGTGCCACTTTCTTTTGGAGTGCATACAATATTATAGTGAGACTGTTGTCACAAGACTACTTCTTCTTTAGGCCATTATGCTTATGTTGAAGCCTTCTTCTTTATTTCCTCAGCTGGTCTTTCATTGCAGTGCTTAGGGAAGACCCTCCGACTCTTGTAAAGCTACAAGCTTATTACATTGTATACCCCAACTATATTTATGATGTTCTTACTCGCCGATCATTATCCGTAGTTACTTACCTTCGCGCCCTTGAGCTCGTAGGCTTTCTTCTGACTTGAAATTTTAGTTGTCTCCCTAGTGTCTCTCTCTTTTATTTTCGTAACACTTATATTGTACCTTCTATTACCCTAACTCCTATCTGAATATTTCTCGAGGATTACGATGCCGTATTTGAGAAACTGAATTCCTATGCTGAGTTTCACTATGTTTATCTTGCATGATCTACTGATTTGTCTGTATCCTCCTATCTATCCATAACTAGGCTCTTCCTGAATCAACTACAGACTACCCGTTGGTCCACTCTCATGTCTATATTTTATGTAACGCCTCTTGGGTTATTTCCTTTGTCTTAACTTACGTCTCGTATGAGATCCTTATGTATCAAGTGTTCATTCCCACTTATTTATCAGTATCATCGAGTGAGAAACCCTTATTGATTCTCCCCGGCATGATGTTTGCATAATGTTCTAGAGTCATATTATATCTGTAGGATCTGAATAAATGCAATGTCATTCATTTCACCTTTTGACCGCATTCTTCCTTTACCATTCGATAGTTACCTCTTCATCTTTGGCAATTTTTTTTCACATCTTCACTAACTTATTACTCGCCTTGCGGTAACCCTTCTACACCAGGGATAATTGAATTTCTTACGCACAAGGGTGACACCTGGGGTAATTGGCACATTTAGTCCCTTAATCTTAACTTTGCTCATAGTGCTTGCTTTAGGGAAATGTCTTCGTGAATAACCGTTAAAGGTTATTCTTCTATTGTTCATTCTATTACTATCGAAACACGATCTCTGAAATGATGCCGACTATTACCAATTCCTTCGGTCCTTAATTCATGGCCAGTTTATCTTGTTCACTAGCTCATACTAATTTCTAGTACCTTGAGGGTCTCACTCTTTCTTCTGTGAATCACGTTTGAGTCACCAACTCATTTCTCGAAATGAGGGTATGGCTTTATGGCCTATACTTTTATTGTCTCAAGGCATGTATCCTCTTGTCTTTTCCTTCACTTGACTATAGACTTTGTCATCCTGTCATATTTTGATTTACCATTATCACTCATTTATCACATCTTACTCATAATGCTTCATTTACTCTCTTCTTGTTGTCCTGCTAATATCTGTGTTTATTACCTTATTCTAAAAACTTAAACAAAATAGCCTTTTGCTTTTAGATCCCTCTGCACCATCTCATTGTCCCTTGGGTCGACTAATATTCTCTCTTTAGTAGGGGTAGGAGTCATCCTAAGGTAAATATTCCCCCCTTCTAGGATTCCAGTGCCTATCTTCTGAACTTTCTAAACATTCTAGTATTCATATCTGACTGTATTATTCTAGAGTGCACCACCTGGCTATCTCCTAATGAGAACTATTACCATGTTCTACACTACCCTTCAAAAGTGTTAGATAATGATAACAATCCACCCACAATTTTGGGTTACTCTAACCCTAGTGTGATCCTGATATCCCATCCTGCTCTTAAACTTTATATGTTAGCTCCTATATGCATAACTGAGATGGGTGTGGACAATTGTACATACCTCTATTATTATTGAAGGTAACTCAGAATACTTATATTTCTCTACCTCAATTGTAAATACTGGTAATATTTATTAACTAGGTACCTCGTACCCTTGTTCATCTTCCTTCTTTTACTTCCTGAAACTTGTATCTACCTTTGGATTCTCTTATTTCTTTTTACCATATGGGTGGATAGATATTCTTTCTCTAGAGCTCCTTATCAAGAAGCTTACACATCCAATTACACGCATGATCTGCTGAAGACCTCACATTTACTCATCATAAGCATGATGCAAAAGTGAGTTCCTCTGACTCAACTCTTCCACAAAAACATTCAATCTCTTACCAATTGTCTTTCTAGATGTAGGCATCATTGTATTATGAATAATAGAATTTAGGAGATTGATTTCTTACAACTGAGCCCTACCACACAATCTAGAGTAAAAAGAAAGAATGAAAGTCCTAAATGCTCTATAGCCTCCTGCTTATATGTGTGGTGCACAACACACCCATAAACAAGACTCTACTAGACATGGCTTGTAGACTCTCTAAGACAGAACTGCTCTATACCACTTTTGTCACGACCCAAAGCGAAGGGCCGCGACGGGCACTCGGTACTTTACTCAATCGAGTACCAACGTAACATATGTTTCTTATCGTAATATCATGGGTAAATGTGCTAAAAGGGTCATCATGACATAACCAAAATAAAACATAAGAAAATGCTAGACATAGGACGACTCAACATGATATAGAAACTTATACATGTAACATACGGGCCCATAAGGCTGATATGACCATTTGTAAACTCAAAACATAGGCCGACAAGGCCATACAAGTATCCATATACCTGACATCTGTCTACAAGACCTAAGAGTACATAAACATCATAAAGATCGGGACAGGGCCCCGACATACCAATAATTACATGTCCAAATCATATTGACCAAATAGGCAACTCCGGAGAAATTGGAGTGCACCAACACCTTCCGTTGAGCTGATAGCCTACTAGGAGGACTCTCAACCTGTCTATGAGAACCTGCGGGCATGAAACGGAGGGTCCTCAGGAAAAAGGGACGACAATACGAATAAAGTACTGAGTATGTAAGGCAGAAAAGCATAAATAAGAAAAATAATGTAAAGAGAGATATAGGAGATACAACTTGTAGCATCTGAGTACCTCTAAGAGATAGTGACATGAAATGCGTGATACATATATATACATAATCTTTTAAAAACATCCGCCTCTGTAGGCATCATCATCATAATATCGTACCCGGCCTCGAAGAGGACTCGATAAAAACATACTCGGCCATCATAAGAGTCGATAGAATCGTACCCAGCCACGTGGAGCTCGGTAAACCCAACTGATCAGTGGTTGCACAATAGGTGCCGTACCCAGCCGACAATAGCGCGACTCGGTAGAGTAAAATAGATACTATATATAATGCATGATGGACTCATGGAATCACACTCTAAACCTTTCGGACTGAGTAAGGTAGTTCCACCTTTGATTAACATTATGGACATCATACCATCAATATGAACTTCACTAGGACTCAAGGATCATACATACTTTCTTAGAATAACTTTGTAAGGAAAGAACAACATGGAAAACCTTAGTTGCTAAGAGTAGATTCATTATGAAATAGCTTATTGTTTACATTAATTTCACTTTAGATCATGCCAAAAAAAAGAAGGAAGTGCCTTAACATACCTTTGCAATCTTCTCTCCAATCGTCAACAAAGCTCAATATGATCTTCTTACGTCTACAATGAGTAACTTGACTCCGTCGTTATCATATAAGCATTGTAACTCTCATATTTCGAAACCAATATTCTACAAGAAAACAGACAACACCACCCCTGTTTTTACTACATCCCATATGTTACCAAAAGTCACCAAACAGCCCAAACAACAACAATATAATTTACAATAAGCTCTCCGATTAGTTCAACAATCATTTTGAGTGGCAAGCTCGATCGGAATTTGTATAAACCATAACACCCCTTATAGAATTCTTACATTAAATTAACAACATCATAAACATGATAATGAATTAATTAATCAATGATTCTATCCTTATACCATATATTTATATCAAAGGAAAAAATCTACAACTCCAACTTTCTTCAATTTGCAACTTAGTTCACTAGTTCATGTCTAGTCCAACCATTTAACTTAATCAACATCAAGATAACCTTAAGCCCCTGCAATAACACAATACAAATACCTCCTACAGTAGCTTCAAGTTAAAATCCAAGTTATATTTAGCTTACAACAACCCTCAATGGCAATACAACACCATATAAGTGACTTAAGCTAATCCAAGTATTATCTTGTAGTTTATTATCCTAACAACTTAACCAACATACAACCAAGCTTAAGAAGAATTAGTAGGATTTTATATTCACCTTAGAAAGTATCAACCACTTGAAATTTCTCCCAAACACATCCCACAATTATCCTCACTGACACCACAACACTATAGGTGTTGTATTCTCTTCTTGAATCAACTGTTGGTGTTCAAGTTGGAGTGTAAACACTTGTAGTTCACCTTGAAAATCTACTATGTATGAAGGAGTGACTGATTATTACCTTAATAAACAAGAACCAAACGATACCTGAGGTTATTTCACTTTGAAGAACCCTCTAAAACACCCACAAGATGAAGACCTACGATCTAGCAAGAACCACGAGGTTTCTATCGTTCGATTCTTGTTTTTTATCTTAGGTTTTCACCCTAGAATTATGGAGGAACCATTGGAGAGCATTTAGGAGGGTTTAGAAACTTTATTTGATGATAAAAATTGGTGAAAACTATTTAGAATTGACTTAAATACAAGCTGGAGTTTACACGGACTTTGTGGGTCCCATGAGAGCTGCTTTGCGCAGTCTTGCGATATCGCTCTACTCCGATGTCGTATTTATGAACGTTTAAATGCGTTAGAAACTAAACTCGTAGATATTCAATTTTGCAGGTAGATCATCCCATAATTCCATGTATATTAGGAGAAAATCTCAGCTACATTTGACCTAATATTCATCACATTATGAATGTAACTTGTGAAGACCTTTGCCAACTTTTGTTCCACAACTTGCTTCACTTAAAAACATAGCACACGACGATCATATGACAAAAATAACCCAAATAATAACCTCCTTATAATGTTAAGAACCATAGTCTCACCCTAAAGTACATGTTATAAAATTCCAAACTTGTCGACTTTCGACGAAACTTATTTTCTTCAATTGGTTTAGCTTGTAAGATTTCCAACCCTCCTGGTACTAATTATTAATGATCTTAAATATTTGTAACCTCCAAGGTAACATGATTATCTTACTTTGTATGCTTCAAAATATAATCTTATTTTTGATCTTACATCAATTGACTTACGTCATATTCTCATGTACAAAAACATGGGGTGTAACAGAACCGGGAGTGTTTCGGCGCCTAATATAGAAAGTTGGTTCTTTGAAGGTTTAGAAGTTCTTTAAATTTGGTTTGGATTAGATTTTGGCGATATCTAGGTCCGAATGGTTTTCTAATACTGGGAGTAGTTTTGTATGGTGATTTAAGACTTGCCCGCAAAATTTGGTGTCATTTCGAGTAGTCTAAGTATTATCCGGCGCATTCGGAGAAATTTGGAAACTTGAAGTTCATAGTTTTATTCATTTGGTTTTAGGATGCGATTGTTAGTTCCGTTATTGATTTATGCGTTTTGGGAGTTCGAGAAGGTCCATATCATGTTTATAGACTTGTTGGTGCCTTTAGATGGGGTCCCGAGGCTCGGGTGAGTTTTGGACCACTCGGAGCAAAGTTTGAAAACCAGAAATTCCAGTTCTGGTTTCCTTCTTTTCAATGAAGGAATTGGGGCTGGGGGTATTTTGTGCTACGAATTCGCGATAGCTAGTTTTCTGGGACCTGTAACCCTCGCGTTCGCGTGAGGCGACTCGCGTTCGTGTAGAGGTTCCTGGGCTGGGCTTGGGCCATTCTTGTTCTTCGCGTTCGCGGAGAAGCCCACGTGTTCTCGAAGGGTAGGACAAGCCAGCCTCCACGTTCGCGATGCCACTATCGCATTCGCGACATACCGTCTCTAGGAGGGCCAGGGCCATTTGCCATCGCGAACGCGAGGCCCCTTCCACGTTCGTGAATAAGAAGGAAGCTGGTCAGTGTGTTTTAAAATCGGGATTTGACATTTTGGAGTTCATTTATTACACTCTTGGGCGATTTTAGGGCTTTAAAGAAGGGAATTTTAACCTAGCTTTTGAAGGTAAGTAATTTCTACCTAATGTGAGTTTAATACATAGATTATGGGTGGATTTTAACTTGAAAATTTGTGGAAATCATGGGTTTAGATGAAAAACCTAGGTTTTGATAAAAATTGGAATTTACCATGAAAATGGTTATGGAATTTAGTGAAAATCGTATATTTTAGTTCATGAGGTTATGGGTAACAACTTTATTCGAAAAAAACTGGAATCCGGGCACGTGGGTTCGGGGGTAAATTTTAGAAAACTTACATTTAGGGTTGGGTAACCTCTTAAATAGTTGGAATACACACTTTTGAGCAAGTATTGATTAGTTTATATACTATTTTATTAGTTTTGGATTGTTTGGCACCAAATTGAGAGTTTGAGCATAATCTTGGACCGAAAAGTAGCCTTTGAGACAAGGTAAGTCTCTTTTCTAATTTTGTAAGAGGGAATTTACCTCACAGGTGAATTAATTAGTATGTGTATCTATTTGTGGGGGTCTACGTATGTACAAGGTAACAGGAGTTTGTGCGTAGCTACTAATTATGCTATAGCCCGGGTAAAATACTAGCTAATTCACTTTAATTGTTCTTTAACCAAGCCAATATAAAATCAATGATGTACTA
>ML321230.1:0-66200 GCA_005239505.1 Nicotiana paniculata
GGCCAAGAAATATTTGTATCATGCTTCGGGCGTGACTTAATCTATTATCGTGGTTGTGTACACCCGATTTCAGTGCTAAAAATAGATAATTAGGTCTTGTGATTTAGAGACTTTAAAATGGGAATTTGAGGTGTCATTTGGACTCCGATTTCAGTGTTCTTGGTATGTATAGACTCGTTGGAGGATAAGGATTCCAGTTTTATATTTTTATCGAATTTCGGGACGTGGTCCCGGGGGTTGGGTTTGACCAATTTGATTTTTGAGTATTTTTGATAAATTTTGATTAGGGTTCGTTCCTTGGCATATTATAATGATATACATATGATTTTGGTAGATTTGGAGCACTCGGAGGCTGAAATTAGAGGCAAAAGCACTGTGGAGTAATATTTTAGCCGGGTTTGAGGTAAGTAATGTTTCCAAACTTTGTTATGAGGGTTCAAAACCACAAACTACTTGTTATGTGATTAGAATTGGTGATGCACATTCCAAATGACGGACGTGCGTGCGTGCACTGTGAGACTTGTGACCTGGTTCATCCCATAGCATCGCTTAGTGATTATTCCCTGATGATATCTGTGCTCCTATTAATGTGGTAATTGAGAACATGTTAGAAATCATGCTAAGTATAAATGCTAGGCTTCACACTGAAAATGCTAAGACCCGAGTGGTCGTATATTACTGTCTCATCTTGTTATTATTTGATTTCATATACTCAGTCCTGTTATAGCATATCACTTCATACCTCAGTCTTAGTATTGTTAATTATATGCATACTTATCATTGTTTCGGGCTGATGGATGCATCTGTGATCCATGTGAGTGAGACTGAAGAGTAATGACTGAGTGAGGCTGAGAGCCTGTTATTGAGACAATTATGAGATCGGACTGCACACCGCAACGATACTAAATCATGCCTTTGTTGGCTTGATATGGCGCTTGGTCCACTAGGGCCCCCCGGAGTCTTTACACCCCAAGTGAGCGCATTGATGATGAGGGATGGATCTTCCCTGGACATGGATCTTGTCCGAAGCTGATGTTATGTGAGGGATGGATCTTCCCTAGATATGGATCTTGTCTGAAGCTGATGTTATGTGAGGGATGGATCTTCCGTAGACATGGATCTTGCTCGAAGCTGATGTTATGTGAGGGATGGATCTTCCCTGGACATGGATATTGCCCGAGTGTTGTATTCCGGAGATGGATCTTCTCCGTGGGGCTGGACTGGCCTTTTCCTCAGTACAGAGTGACTACGGTCACCGGTGTTTATGCATATTCCGGGATGGAACTTCCCTGGGCCTGAGAGCCATATATAGTACTGGGTGGACTTATGTGGAAGAGTTGTGAGCACTCTGTGCATTTTCACTCTGTTACATGTTGGCATGTAGAGCATATTGAGCTATATCTAGCACATTCTGTTGTTATTTTCTGATAAACGGTGAACATGCCTAAATTTTGTATGCTGATGATTAATTATTGAGGTTTAGTCCGTCTCTACCTCTCAACCCATAGTTTGGGTTCGTTACTTATGAGTTGGTGTACTCACGCCCCCTACACCTTGTGTGCAGGACCAGGTACATCGGGACCCGGTAGTGGATATTGAGCAGAGGTCAGAGTTTCATTGAAGTTGTCGAGGTAGCAGCTGGCGATCGTGACATCGTCTTATCTTTCTTATTCTACCTGTTGTTCTTTATTTTATGACTATGTTGTCCACTTCTCCTTTTCCATGCTATATGTTATAGCAGCTCATGATTGAGTGACACCGGATCCGCGGTTGGATATTTTAATTTTGGTTTCAAATATTATTTTTAAACTTCAGATTCTTAGTATTATCAATAAATTCGTTTAAAATTGTATTTTTACTTGAAATTGAATTTAGCTTAGATGAAAAGGGCGGGTTGCCTGGTTCCATGACAGGCGCCATCAAGACTACAAAATCGGGTCGTGACAAGATGGTATCAGAGCTCAAGGTTAAATAGGTCTCACCAGTCATGAGCAGGTTTAGTAGAGTCTTGCGGATCGGTACGGAGACGTATGTACTTATCTTCGAGAGGCTGCAGAACCTTTAGGAAAGATCTCACATTCTTGAACTCTTGTCATGCGAATCCATTAATTCAACCCAAAGTGTAATTATTTGAACTCCTTTCATGTATTTGAACGCGCACGTGAGCGCTCGTTATCAGTTGTGCATCGATGGCTTGTGACTTCCATCAATGGGATGTGATTTTAGCATGTTTGGGACCAGTCTGGAGGACTTGAGGCTCGATTTTTGCCTGTGGCTTGAGTGCCGAGATTTTGTTTGTGTGAGCATATGTATTTGGGGACTTATATGTCCGTTGGTGTCCTTATTGTCGGGACTTGGTGACTAGATGTCTATGTGGTGAGTGTGATTTGAGGGTGAGATGTGTTTATATTGCTTGATTGTGACAAAAAGGGATTGGCTGGATATGTAGCGAGAACCGTTGAGTGTTTAACTTCTATCTAGAGAGGATTTGGGATGTTTAATGGTTTGAGTTATGTATGAGCTTATGAAGGATTTAATTGAGATTTATTGCTTGTTTTGATCGATGGCTTTTAACCAAGTGGGGGAGTCTGCTAATGATTAGTTGGTTTCCCGATTATGTGCTGTATTGGTTTCAGTTTGGGGTATACTGGTGAATCAGTTATGACATGTAGAGGTGGAGTCTGAGAAGACTCGAGTAATGGAAATTTTTGGATATCAGTGGCAATGTACTTTATTGGTAGATAGGTTTCATCGAATGATTGAGTTTTAACTATAAATGGTGTAGTGTGTGCGGAGTAGGATTTTTCTTGGTTGCTTCAAAGTGTGGGTTACTTCCTAGGATGTTGGTGTGCAAATAGGGTTAGGTCGTTGGGTCTGTTTGATCAGTTTAATTGAGATTTGTGTAGAGTTAATGACTCTCGAGAATGGTTCTGATGGATTCAAGGTTTATATATAACATTTAGAAATCTTCAAGATGTGTAATTGGCTAGTTGGGTACGTAGTTTCTTGTGGATCGGAATGGGTTATGAAGTTTCCATTTTTGTCATAGGATGGCATGGTGTATGCGGTACGTTGTTTAGCATTGAGATTTGCATGTGTGAGTTCAGTTCAGTTCTGGAAGGAAGGTCAAAATTCTTAGGCGGCATTGGCAGTTTGAGATGACTAAGTAAATGATATCTACTGGTGGCTTGAAGTAATTCATGTGGACCAGAATTTCGATGGGATCACTCAGTGTAGCGGGTTATGTAGGGGTATGACCTTTGGTATTGGATTCGTGTGTCTTGATTTTTACGATGTGTTCCAG
Organism: Nicotiana paniculata; assembly: GCA_005239505.1. Taxonomy (NCBI): domain Eukaryota; kingdom Viridiplantae; phylum Streptophyta; class Magnoliopsida; order Solanales; family Solanaceae; genus Nicotiana; species Nicotiana paniculata. The sequence continues at coordinate 3,305 of ML321230.1, forward strand.
GCTTTTAGCATGATGTTGTGAGGGTAATTGTTAATGGAAGGATAGTCCTCTCGTGTGAGTCTTTTATATAATTTGATTACGTTGGGATGTTTTTGTTGAGTGCCCGAGTTGCACAGGTTATGGCTTCGAATTGTATTAATGCGTCATGTCATCAAAGTGTTAGAGCGAGGCATTGCTTGCTAAGAGGATATGTACCAGTATTAGGTTGTTTTGAGCGGCTATTGTGATTAGGAGTTATCGCTATGGGTGTTTGATTCATGCGTTATATTATGTGATTGCACCTTGGGTTACGAATAGGGCTTGATACAGCATGTTCAGACTTATTCAGTTTATAGTTGTGGAATTATGGTCTCGTAAATTATTTCAGAGGTGGGAATTTGGTTCTAAGGTTTACGGGTCAGGTTGGACTTCAAAATTTTGATTGTGTTGTTCTATTGGACCTATATGGGATAGGGTGACGTGGAACCACCCCCGAGTATGTGCATGGTAGGCTACACGGCATTTTGGTGGTGTTTGGAACAACTCTAGGAACGTTCGAGGACGAACTTATGTTTAAGTGGGGGAGAATGTAACGATCCGGCCGGTCGTTCTGTGAGATTAGCCCCATTTTCCCTATTTCAGCTTTTTTCATGTGTTAATTAACTTAATTATGATGTGTTTGGCCGGTTGGTTCGGGTTCAGAGTGGTCATGGTGAGAAATGAGACACAGTCTCTTAAGTTGGCCTTATAGTTAGAAAAGTTAACCGGAAGTTGACTATTGGGTAAACGACCTCGGAATGTGGATTTTATAGTTCGGATAGCTTCGTTAGGTGATTTGGGACTTAAGAGTGTGTTCGGAATGAAGTTTTGAGGTCCGATGTAGAATTAGGTTTGAATTAGCGAAAGTTAGTTTTTGGCAATTTTCGGTCGACAGTGGAAATAGGCTATCGGGGTCGGAATGGAATCCGGAAGTTGGAGCAGGTTCATAATGTCATTTTGGATATGTGTGCAAATTTTCAGGTCAATCGGATGTGTTTTAGATGGTTTCGACATCTTTGGCGAAATTTTGGAGTTTCTAAGTTCATAGGCTTGAATCTGAGGTGAATTTAGTGTTTTAATGTTGTTTTGGGTGTTCCAAGGATGTGACTAAGTTAGGGTGACCATTTATGACTTGTTTGTATTTCTGGTTGGGGTCCCGAGGGCCTTGGGTTGAGTTCGGATGGGTAACGACATGATTTTTTGCATTTTGGAGTTGCTGGTGTGAAACTTTCTGGTGTTTCCGCACCTACGGATAGGGAACCGCAGGTGCGAGCCTGTAGAAGAGAATGAAAGGTTGCAGGTGCAGATTTGTGTGGACTGGTGAAAGACCACAGATGCGGAGCTGGGGCCGTGCCTGTGGAGTCGCATGTGCGGTATTTCGATCGCAAGTGCGGATTTTTGGATTTTCGTGATTCTCGCAGGTGTGCACCTGGGACCGCATGTGGGGGTCCGCAGGTGCGAGATTTGGGCCACATGTGCGAAATCCCTGGGCAGAACATATAAAAAGAACCCTTAGCGGATTTCGGTCATTCTTTCACCATTCTTATTCGGGTTTGAAGCTTTTGAAGGGTTTTTGAAGAGGGAAATCGATAGTTCTTCATTGAGGTAAGGATTTTGGACTTGAAACTCGTTTATATGTGATTAAAGGTCTGATTATTGGTGAAAATTGGGGTAAAACAGTGCTAAAAATAGATAATTAGGGCTTGTGATTTAGAGACCTTGAAATGGGAATTTGAGGGGTCATTTGGACTCCGATTTCAGTGTTCTTGGTATGTATAGACTCGTGGGAGGATAAGGATTCCAGTTTTGTAAATTTTATCGAATTTCGGGACGTGGGCCCGAGGGTCGGGTTTGACCAATTTCGGGATTTTTGAGTATTTTTGATAAATTTTGATTAGGGATCATTCCTTGGCATATTATAATGATATACATCTGATTTTTGGTAGATTTAGAGCACTCGGAGGCCAAAATTAGAAGCAAAAGCACTGTGGAGTATTATTTTAGCCGTTTTTTTATGTAAGTAACGTTTCCAAGCTTGAATCTGAGGGTTCGAAACCCCAAACTACTTGTTATGTGATTAGAATTGGTGACGCACATGCCAAGTGACAGGCGTGCGGGTGTCCACTATGAGACTTGTGACCTAGTTCATCCCGTGGCACCGTTTAGTGATAATTCCCTGATGATATCTGTGCTCCTATTAATGTGGTAATTGAGAACATGTTAGAAATCATGCTAAGTATAAATGATAGGCTTCACGCCGAAAATGCCGAGACCCGAGTGGTCGTATATTACTATCTCATTTTGTAATTATATGATTTCATATACTCAGTCCTATTATAGCATATCACTTCATACCTCAGTCTCGGTATTGTTAATTATATGTATACTTATCATTGTTTCGGGATTGAATGCATCTGTGATCCATGTGAGTGAGACTGAAGAGTAATGACTGAGTGAGGCCAATAGCCTGTTATTGAGACAGTTATGAGATCGAACTGCACACCGCAGTGATACTAAATCATGCCTTCGTTGGCTTGATATGGCGCTTGGGCCACTAGGGCCCCTCCGGAGTCTTTACACCCCAAGTGAGCGCATTGATGATCAGGTATGGACTTCCCTGGACATGGATCATGTCCGAAGTTGATGTTATGTGAGGGATGGGTCTTCCCTGGACATGGATCTTGTCCGAAGCTGATGTTATGTGAGGGATGGATCTTCCCTAGACATGGATATTGCCCGAGTGTTGTATTCCGGAGATGGATCTTCTCCGTGGGGCTGGACTGGCCTTTTCCTCAGTACAGAGTGACTACGGTCATCGGTGGTTATGCATATTCCGGGATGGAACTTCCCTGGGCCTGAGAGCCATATATAGTACTGGGTGGACTTCTGTGGAAGAGTTGTGAGCACTATATGCATTTTTACAATGTGACATGTTGGCATGTAGAGCATATTGAGATATATCTAGCACATTCTGTTATAGTTTTCTGATAAACGGTGAACATGCCTAAATTTTGTATGCTGATGATTAATTATTGAGGTTTTGTCCTTCACTACCTCTCAGCCCATAGTTTGGGTTCGTTACTTCTGATTTGGTGTACTCACGTTAGCCCCTGCACCTTGTGTGCAGGACCAAGTACATCGGGACCCGTTAGTGGATACCGAGCAGCGATCATAGTTTCATTGGAGTTGTCGAGGTAGCAGCTGGCGATCGTGACCTCGTCTTCTCTTTTTTATTCTACCTGTTGTTCTTTATTTTGAGACTATGTTGTCCATTTCTCATTTTCCATGCTATATGTTATAGCAGCTCATGACTGAGTGACACCAGATCCGGGGTTGGAGATTTTAGTTTTGGTTTCAAATATTGTTTTTAAACTTCAGATTCTTAGTATTATCAATAAATTCGTTTAAAATCATATTTTTACTGGAAATTGAATTTAGCTTAGATGAAAAGGGTGGCTTGCCTGGTTCCACGACAGGCGCCATCACGACTCCGAAATCGGGTCGTGACAGTTAAGCTTAAGGGACTAAGTGTGCCAGTTACACTAGGTGTCACTCTTGTGCTTACGAAATTAGGTTATCCTTGGTAAAGAGGGGTTACAGCAAGGCGAGTAAGAGTCAGTGAAGACGTGAAAAGATGCCGAAGATGAAGAGGTAAAATTTTTATAGGTAAATCTTCATAGCATTAAATGTGAGTCCTCCCATAAAGGAGGGAAGATTGTGTGATATGATACTAAGTCGAAGTTAAGTGATCAGATAACTATAGAATTGTAAAGGAAGTATAAGGTAAAAAAGAAGAAAGGAATAAGATTGCATTTATTTTGATCCTACAGATATGTTATGACCCTAGAACATTACGCAAGCGCGACGCCAGGGAGAGGCAGTAAGGCTTCCCACCTAGGATGTTATTGATAAATAAGTGTGAATAAGAACTTGATACATACGGAGCCAGTGTGAGAGATAAGTTAAGACAATGGGAATAACCCAAGAGAGATCACACTGAATATAGATATGAGCATGGACTGATGAGTAGTTAGTAGTCGATTCAGAAACAACCTAGTTATGGATAGACAAGAGGTCTCAGATAAATCAACAGATCATGCAAGATAAACATAGTGAAACCCAACATAGGAAATTCAATCTCGCAAATACGACATCATAATCCTTGAGAAATATTCATATTGGATTTGGAGTAGTAAAAGTTACCCTATAACTATTACGGAAATAGAAGAGAGTACCACTAAGGAGACAATTGAAATTTAATTCAGAAGTAACTCTACGAGCATAAGGGCACAGAGGTAAGTAAGTAAGGATAATTATAGGCGAGTGAGAATATCAAACATTCCTTTGGGTATTTTACACGAGTCATAGGATCTCCCCTATGTACTATACCAAAAGATTAACTGAGGAAATAAAGAACAAGGTTTCAAACTAAGCATAGTGGCCTGGAGAAGAAATGACCTTGGAACAACAAACTCACTACAACATTGTATGCACTCCACAAGAAAGTGACACCTATTGTTACCTATGAACAGGAAGTAAAATCAAAAGTAGTATTCGTGATCATATGAGTTGCACGAAATTCTAATATATATGGGCACCAAGATAAGCCTAAGTATTCATGCAACAAGTGCCATAAGGACCATGATAAATAATTGTTTACATTTAAAGACAACTTAGAAGGCACCAAAGGAATTATTCGATCTATGACCCATAGCTAGTTACGTTATGACCGTACTTAAGATTTCAGAGTATTATTCATGCATCATATATGTTGACATTCTTACAGTTATAGGAGACTCTGGTATAAGTTAAAATCAATAATTGACTCCATATCACAGACAAAAGCTTGAATCGCTAGAAGGTTATATCATGGATGTTCCATAGCGTCCACGAGATGCTAAAGTAATAACTAATACCCTGAGCCACAGATCGAAAGATAGCTTAATCCTACTTCAAGTATGAGATAGAGAAGGAAACTAAAGAGTTACATCAACTAAGTGAATCAGGAGTCTAATTATTAGATCCCCGATGAGTATAGAAATCGGGATTCAGAATTTGCAGATCACTCTTAATATTAGAGGTACAAGAAAGATAGTACAACATCCATATTCTAAAACGACTTTATTATAAAGCCAACTAGAAGAGTACCAGCCACATAAGAAGTCAATATGAAGCTCCCACTTGATCGTGTATGCACAAAAGGTACAAGTATTATAATAGAGCTTTAATTTGGGGATGTGAATTCCACCTATGTGGAAGGGAGGTTATGAAAGAGATAGAATATATGATGTGGTATTTAAAGGTAAGTAAGGTAAAGGTAATGAAGGTACGAGATACTCAACTGCAGAAGCTTGGTAATATTCCAAACTTCAGATAGAGGGATATAAACGTCGTGATTCAGTATCCATAAATGATAGTGGTGTCGTTACCAGCATATCTTCCATCCTATGGTTTTTAGGTACTGCGAGGTCTAGTTAAGAGAGTACAGAAGACCTAGAGATGACATGATTTTTTTCTTGAGGTTTCAGAATCACATAAGGAAATGTATGGTGCTATAAAGTTAAAGGAAGGTTGTAAGTACTATATATAGATATGTGTAGGTCGCAAGATAAAGTATGGTAGAGCAATAATGTTTTAGGTGGACAGGAGTAAGGATAAGAAGAGATGATTGAGGAGGTGATGAGAATAGGTAAAGTCTCAGGATTAAGCCCATCAAAATAAGAGAGCTGATGGTTTTCGTAAGTTATAGAAAGCTTTGTATAGCTTGAATGAGCTCGGAGGAGTTCAAGACTATGAGCATTTAGAAGAGATGGAGTGTTGCCCAGGTAGGAGAATAAGGGTGTAATTGTGATAAATGTTAAGAGGATAACATTTAGGCTTTCGATTGAGTAATTATTCAAAGAGAAGGGATTTCATGAATTGCATGAGATTAAAATACCCCCATAAGATGAATCACATTGGGATGCGATGAAATACGATTATTGAAGTATAGTATCATCCCTAGGTGGATCAGGAAAATAACTCCATATGTTCCCATATGAGACGTGAGCCCTAGTGACAATATATTATGTAAGAGGTTTAAAGTTATTAGTGGTAGATTATAGATCAACATTAAGGTAAATCAACAATAGATGGATAAAATTTCCAAAGTATGAGATGAGATTTGTTTGTCATTATTAAGGTGAACAGTAATGAGAAAGCATTGAAGGACTTAGATTTATACATATAGGATAAGCAGCGAAAGAGTAACTTGGAGTTTAGTAGAAGATCTCGGTAATAATAAATCAAAGTAAGTGTTATGGTATAGTATGACCTACCTAGATGCAGTAAATCCATAATGATAGATATCTGAGGCTATGAAACAAGATATAGAAATAGTTGTAAGTTCGGAAAAGTACCAAGCGAAGGACTTCAGTACGCCTATAGATTCCTAGAGGGACAAATTGTCATAGATCTATATATATTCACAATGTGAGGCCTAGAGATTGGCTAAAAGTCGGAGGAAGTAGGAGAGAAGAGTTGCATAGGCACTCGTACAAGGACATAGTCGTACAGGCTGCCTGAGATAAGGTAGCAATAATTATGAGATTGGAAGAATTCCGACCACATGTCGTGGTGTGAGAAGAGGCCTAAAGGGGGGAATACCTCGGCCTTTAGAATTATTCATAGAACAATGGCCTAGAGGGAAAGGATAGTATTGTGATGACCCAAAAAGTCATCCCGTGTAATTTTAGCTAAATCTGTGTTTTGAGGCCATGAAATCCTCTTTATATCTCACCTCAATTTACGTGCGCAGCCCGGGCGTGTAGCCGGGAAGCCATTATGTGAAAAACTGATAAACTTAAAAAATTGAATAGAGTTGACTTTGGTCAAAATTTTTGGTAAACGGACCCGAACCCGTGATTTGACGGTCTCGGAGGGTCCGTAGGAAAATATGGGACTTGGGCGTATGCCCGAAATCGAATTCCGAGGTCCCAAGTCCGAGAAATGAATTTTTGAAGAAAATTATTTTCTGAAAAATATAAAGGTTTTTGAAAACGAAATTTGAAGTGAAACTTGTGGTATCGGGCCCGTATTATGGTTCCGGAGCCCAGAGCAGGTTCAATATGTTTTATATGTGTTATCTATAAAGTTTGGTAATAAACGGACTTTGTTTGACGTGATTTAGATCAAAAATGGGAAATTTGAAAGTGTATGAAGTTTTGAAATATTTCATTGATTTTAAGGTTTAATTCGATGTTTTTATGTTAATTTGGTGATTTGGTTACACGAGTAAGTCCGTAGGATGTATTTGATGTTGTGTGCATATTTGGTTTTGAGTCCCGAGGGCTCGGGTGAGTTTCGGGTAGATGCCGGAGTGAAAAACTTAGGAAAAATCTAGTGTAAAATGAGCTTTCTGATGTCTGGTATGTTACACTATGCGATCACATAGGTATAGTTGTGATCGCATAGTAGTTTGAGTGTGGGGGGTGGGGGGTGAGACTGTTTCCCTATGCGATCACATAGGCCTAGTTGCGATCACATAAGGGGGTTAGGCAAGATGGGGGGGCTGTGTAGTACTTTGTGTGGGCGCACCACCTGATCCGCGATCGCAATGCTTGTGGTACAGTTCTCTATGCGATCGCATACACCCCTCCGCGATCGCATAGTACTAAATGTCCAGTTATTTTAAAATGCCAAAATCAGAATTTCACTACGGGATTCTTTCAAAATTTATAAACCCTCTTCTTCTCCACAGCTCCTAGGCGATTTTTGAAGTAATTCCTCACCATAACCTCTTAGGTAAGTAATATTCAACTTGTTTTCTTCCATTTTCATCAACATTCTATTATATTCTAGGCCTAAAAACATGGAATTAAGGTAGAAAATTGGGGTTTTGGGTATAGTTAGGGATTCTTGATTATTTAGGAAATTTGACCTCGTTTTGGGGTCGTATTTCAAAACAAATTATACATTCGGGCTCGTGGGTGAATGGGTGATCGGGTTTTGGTCCGAACCTCGTGTTTGGACCAAGCAGGCCCGGGGTCGAATTTTGGAATTTTGGGAAAAATGTTGGGAATTCTATAATTAATCTTTGGAATTGAATTGTTAAGCAATTATTGATGTTATTGAGTCAATTATGTCTAGATACTATTGATTTGGTGTCGGGTTCGAAAGGAAAAGTGGTGCTAGAGGCTTGATTTGGATTCTTAGAGTCGAGGTAAGTATTTGACCTAGCCTTAGCTTGAGGGAATAGGTGTTGAGTCATATGTGCTACATGTTATTATCATGTTTAATGCACAGGTAAAGAGACGAGTACCTATACATTGTTGTCAAGCATGCCCGTGAGTCATTTCTTATGGTATATGTGCTTTTCTTCGATATTCATTGTGTTATGAAGTAGATTTCGTTTTGGAGATTATTTTGTTGTTGGAAATAATTGGGTGTGGACACTGTTGATTAGTTTTTTGGTTGAGGATCATTTGGTTATGTTGTATGTTCAGTGAGATTGGTTATAGATGTGTCCCTTGCCAGGACGATGATATTTCTGTTAATGTTCCGTTGCCGGGATGTTGTTATTTATGGTTTGTATTGTGGTTTTTCCTTGCCAAATTGTTGTTCTTGATATTGTTTGGGTGAGGAAGAGTGTAAAGCACGAAGGGTGATGCCGTGTATTTATTTATTGCATTGTGAGGATAAGAGTGTAAAGCACGAAGGGTGATGTCGTGCCATATTATTATATTTAAAAGCACGAAGGTTAATGTCGTGCCGTTTCATTTATTCATTACATTTTGAGGATGAGAGTAAAAGCACGAAGGGTGATGTCGTTCACTTGTTTGGTGAGGATGAGAGTAAAGCACGAAGGGTGATGTCGTGTACTTGTTTTGGTGAGGATGAGAGTAAAGCACGAAAGGTGATGCCGTGCACTTGTTTGCTATATGTGTTTACTTCTTGTTGCTATTGATGCTACTCAGAATGTTGCTTCGTTCTGTGATTTAGTACTTGTTTTTCCCTTATCCCCAGCATGTTCTCCCCCGTTTTGCACTTAACTGTTTATTTCCTGTCGTCATTCCTATTATATATTATTGAATTGCACATGTATTTATTATTTGTCGTTTCTAGCCTTGTCACTACTTCGCCGAGGTTAGGCTCGGCACTTACTCAGTACATGGGGTCAGTTGTACTGATGCTACACCTGTACTTCTTTATGTTGTGCAGATTACGGTACAGGACCCGGTGGACAGCGATCGAGGGAGTATTCTTCAGACCACAGGCGACACTGAGGTAGTCCTGTAGGCGTCCGCAGGCCTTGGCGTCACCTCCTATCTCATTCCTTCTCTTTCTGTCTTCTCTTATATTTCTAAGACAGTTGTATTGTTTATTCAGACCTTTATTTTTAGTAAAATCTTAGACCGTCTGTGAAATTGTGATACCAGTTCTGGGGGTTTATGTAAGGATTTTGTAATATTAAATATTTAAGTTGTTGAATTTCTTATCTCCGCATTTCTAATTATAACTGTTCTAGTTTACCTGTTATTTAAATTGTTATTATTAAAGAAATATTAAACTTAACCCAAACGTTGGCTTGTCTAGTGGGTTCAACGTTAGACGCCATCACGGCCTGAAGGTGGGATTTCGGGTCGTGACAAGTTGGTATTAGAGCACTAGGTTGCTTAGGTCTCACAATTCACGGACAAACTTGGTAGAGTTTGAGGGATCCGTACAGAGACGTCTGTACTTATCCCACAGAGGCTGCAAAGTTAGGAAATAACTTCACATCTTTTCTTCTCTGTCGTGCGATTTGAGTTCTAAATGCTAACTGAGTTTCTATTCTATTCTCTCGCAGATGGCTAGAATGCGTGCTTGCTCATCTACCGATCAGCAGCCCGATCCTCCCGTTGCAGCTCCTACTAGAGGTCGAGGCAGAGTCAGGGCTCAGCCCAGAGCAGCAGCCCCAGTAGAGGATCCTCATGTGGAGGTTGTTGAGGAGATTCACACCCGGGCAGTTCCAGTCGGACCAGCTCAGGTCCTAGAGGGGTTCATTGCCACCTAGGTTCTTCAGGACACTCTGGTCCGCTTAGTGGGCCTTATGGAGAGTGTGGCTCAGGCCGGTCTTCTTCCTACAGCATCCAGCGGTCTCTCAGGCTGGGGGAGTGCCCCAGACTCCTGCTACCCACACACCATAGAAGCTAGCTTATCAGTCCCAGACTCCAGCACCTCAGGCAGCTGGAGCAGCTCAGCCGGGTTTTGTGGCACAGGCAGTTGAGGGGGCAGCCATGTCTGCCGATGCTTTGTGGAGGTTGGATCGGTTCACCAATATATTTCCTACTAAATTTACTTGTGCACCATCAGAGGATCCCAGGATTACTTTGACAGTTACTACGAGGTCCTTCGAAACATAGGCATCGTAGAGTCCAATGGAGTTGATTTTGCCACATTCTGTCTTTCTGGTACCGCCAAGACATGGTGGATGGATTTTTGCTTGACCAGGCTTGTTGGATCTTCGCCATTGTCTTGGGCTCAGTTCTTTGAGTTGTTCTTGGAGAAGTTTCTACCAGTTACTCAGAGGGAGGATCTTCGGAGGTAGTGTGAGTATCTCCAGCAGGGATCTATGACTGTTACACAATATGAGACCAGGTTCATCACTATGGCCCGACATGCTATGATGATACTTCCCACGGATCGAGAGAGGGTGAGGAGGTTTATTGAGGGGCTAGCTCAGCCCATTAGACTCCAGATGGACAAAGAGTCTGGTACTGATATTTCGTTCCAGGAGGCGGCCAATGTGGCCAGGTGTATTGAGATGGTCTTATCGCAGGGCAATGGTCAGGGGTCTGACAAGAGACCTCGTCATTTCGGCCGATTCAGTGGTGCCTCATCTGGAGGTAGGGATTATTTTGGTAGAGGTCATCCTCCTAGGCCATACCAGTCGGCACTTCAGGTATCCCACAGTGCTCCACCAGCTCCTCTCAGTGCACCACCAGTTTCTATTAGTGCACCGCCGCTTCAGGGCTTCCAGGGTGGTTATTCTAGTTGATAGGGACAATTTCAGGGCCAACAGTCTCAGCAGCAGAGGTCTTGTTACTCTTGTGGTGTTCCGGGGCACATTGCTAGGTATTTCCTCCGAGCTTTTGGTAGTTCTCAGCATCCGGGTTCCCGTGCTATGATTCCCGCACCAGGTGCACCCTCACCCCCTCAGCCAACTAGGGGTGGAGGTCGAGGTGCCAGAGGTGGAGGCCAGACAGTTAGAGGTGGAGGTCAGGCTATGAAGGGTAGAGGTCAGCCCCCAGTAGGTCGACCCAGAGATGTCCAGGTTGGAGGTGCTCCGCCCCGATGCTATGTTATTCCTGCCAGGACTGAGGCTGAGGCCTCTTATGCAATCATTACAGGTACAATTTCGATTTACGGCAGAGATGCTTCGATTTTATTTTATCCGGGGTCTAAATTCTCCTATGTGTCTTCATATTTTGCTCCTTATTACATTATGCCCCGTGATTCTTTGAGTAATCCTGTATATATATCTACACCTGTGGGTGATTCTATTGTGGTACATCGAGTCCAGCGTTCATGCTTAGCGGTTATCAGTGGCCTGGAGACTCATGTAGATCTTTTGCTTCTGGATATTGTTGATTTTGATGTTATTTTGGGGATGGATTGGCTATCTCCCTACCATGCTATCTTGGACTGTCATGCCAAGACTGTGACCTTGGCCTTACCAGGAGTACCCCGATTGGAGTGGAGGGGAACTCCTAGTCATTCTTCGGGCAGTGTTATTTCATATATGAAGGCTAGGCGTATGGTCGAGAAGGGTTGTTTGGTATATTTGGTGTATGTTCGTGATTCTAGTGCTGAGTTTCCTTTTATGCCCATTGTTCGTGAGTTTCCAGAGGTATTCCCTGCTGACCTGCTGGGTATGCCACCCGACAGGGGTATTGACTTTTGCATTGAGTTGGCTCCGGGTACTCAACCCATTAATCCTCTGCCATATCGTATGGCCCCGCTAGAGCTGAAGTAGTTGAAGGATCAAATACAGGACTTGCTTGATAAAGGCTTCATTAGGCCTAGTGTTTCTCCTTGGGGTGCCCCAGTGTTGTTTGTTAAGAAGAAATATGGGTCAATGAAGATGTGTATTGACTACTAGCAATTGAACAAGGTTACTATCAAGAATAAGTATCCTTTGCCGAGGATTGATGATTTATTCGACCAGCTTCAGGGTGCTTCAGTGTTTTCCAAGATTGATTTGAGATCTGGCTACCATCATCTGGGAATTAGGGAATCCGATATCCCTAAGACAGCTTTCTGCACTCGATATGGGCATTATGAGTTCTTGGTGATGTCGTTTGGGTTGACAAATGCCCCAGCTACTTTTATGGAATTGATGAACCGAGTGTTCAGGCCCTAATTGGATTCGTTTGTTATATTCTTCATTGATGGTATTTTGATTTATTCCCGTAGCCAAGAGGAGCATGAGCAACACCTTCGAGTCATCCTCCAGACTCTGAAGGAAAGTCAGTTGTATGCAAAAATTTCCCTGTGTCAGTTCTGGTTGAGTTCGGTAGTATTTTTGGGTCATATGGTGTCGGCAGAGGGTATTCAGGTGATCCCAAGAAGATTTCAGTAGTCAGAGATTGGCCTAGACCCGCCTCATCACAGAGATTCGGAGTTTCTTGGGCTTAGCATGTTATTATCGCCGGTTTGTGGAGGTATTTTCATCTATTATAGCCCCGATGACTAGATTGACTCAGAAGGGTGCCCAGTTCAGGTGGTCTGATGAGTGTGAGGCAAGCTTTCAGAAGCTCAAGACAGCCTTGACCACGACACCGGTGTTAGTTTTGCCCATAGGTTCAGGGCCATATACCGTGCATTGTGATGCTTCACGGGTGGGAGTTGGTGCAGTGTTGATGCAGGATGGCAAGATTATAGCCCATGCTTCTCGTCAGTTGAAGGTTCATGAGAAGAGCTATCCAGTTCACGAGTTGGAGTTAGCAGCTATTGTTCATGCGTTGAAGATCTGGAGGCATTATCTGCATGGTGTGTCCTGTGAGGTGTTCACATATCATAAGAGTTTGCAGTATCTATTCAAGCAGAAAGAGTTGAAAATGAGGCAGAGGAGATGGTTAGAGTTGTTGAAGGATTATGACATTACCATCTTATATCATCTGGAGAAGGCCAATGTGGCGGCCAATGCCTTGAGCCGGAAGTCAACCAGCACGGGTAGTCTTGCTTTCATACTGGTCGGGGAGCGACCGCTTGCTTTAGATGTTCAGGCCTTGGCCAATCGATTCATAAGATTGGATGTTACAGAGACTGGCAGTGTTTTGGCTTATACGGTGGCTCGTTCTTCATTGTTTGATCGTATTCGAGACCGGCAGTATGATGATCATCATTTATGTGTTCTTAGAGATACGGTCTGGCACAGAGGTGCCAAGCAGGCTATAGTGGGTGATGATGGAGTCTTGAGGATGCAGGGCCGCATTTGTGTGCCTGATGTTGATGGTATTCGTGAGTTGATCTTGCAGGAGGCCTATAGTTCCTGGTATTCCATTCATCCGGGCGCTGCAAAGATGTGACAGGACTTACGGCAGCATTATTGGTGTCGGATGATGAAGAAAGACATTGTGGCATATGTAGCTCGGTGCTTGATCTGTCAGCAGGTTAAGTACGAGCACCAGAGACCCGGTGGTTTGATTCAACAGATTGCGCTTCCCGAGTGGAAGTGGGAGTGTGTTACCATGGATTTCGTAGTTGAGCTCCCACGAACTCAGAGGATGTTTGATGCGGTGTGGTTCATTGTGGATAGGCTGACCAAGTCAGCACACTTTATTCCTGTGCCAGTTTCGTATTCTTCAGAGAAGTTGGCAAAAATCTACATCAGGGAGATTGTTCGCTTGCATGGTGTGCCCTTGTCTATTATTTTTGACCGAGGTACTCAGTTTACCTCCCATTTCCGGAGACTATTTAAGTGTGAGTTGGGCACACAGGCTGAGATGAGCACAACGTTTCATCCTCAAACGAACGATCAGTCCAAGCGTACCATTCAGATCTTGGAGGATATGTTGCGAGCATGTGTCATTGACTTTGGAGGTTCATGGGACCAGTTTTTGCCTTTAGCTGAGTTTGCCTACAACAACAGCTATCATCGAGCATTCAGATGGATCCTTACGAGGCGTTGTATGGTAGGCAGTGTCGTTCACCAGTTGGGTGGTTCGAGCCGGGAGAGGCTAGATTGTTGGGTTCAGAGTTATTTTAGGATGCCTTGGACAAGGTGAAGATCATTCAGGATAGACTTCGCACAGCTCCGTCCAGGCAGAAGAGTTATGTAGACCGTAGAGTTCGTGATTTGGCATTCATGGTTGATGACCGGTATTGCTTCGGGTATCGCCCATGATGGGCGTGATGAGGTTCGGGAAGAAGGGCAAGTTGAGCCCTAGGTACATTAGTCCATTTGAGATTCTGGACAAGGTAGGAGAGGTGCCCTACAGACTTCCCTTGCCACTTAGTTTATCAGACGTGCATCCGGTGTTTCATGTATCTATGCTTCGGAAGTATGTTGCTGATCCATCTCATGTTCTAGACTTCAGCAGTGTCTAGTTGGACAAGGATTTGACTTATGAGGAGGAGTCGGTAGCCATATTAGCTCGGTAGGTTAGTCAGTTGAGATCGAAGAGTTATCCTTCAGTTCGTGTTCAGTGGAGAGATCAGCATGTTGAGGCAGCTACATGGGAGTCCGAGTCGGATATGCGGAGCCGATATCCCCATCTTTTCCCTGATTCAGGTATCCTTCTATGTCCGTTCGAGGACGAAGGTTTGTTTTAGAGGTGGAGATTGTGATGACCCAAAAGGTCATTCCGTCTAAGTTTAGCTAAATCTATGTTGCGAGGCCATGACAGCCTCCTTCTATCAGACCTTGATTTTGCGTGCGCAGCCCAGGCGTGTAGCTAGGAAGCCATTATGAGAAAAACGGATAAATACAATAATTTTGTGTTGAAAAATTGAATAGAGTTGACTTTGGTCAAAATTATTGGTAAACGGACCCGTGATTTGACGGTCTCGGAAGGTCCGTAGGAAAATATGGGACTTGGGCGTATGCCCGGAATCGAATTCCGAGGTCCCAAGTCCGAGAAATGAATTTTTAAAGAAAATTATTTTCTGAAAAATATAAAGGTTTTTGAAAACGAAATTTGAAGTGAAACCTGTGGTATCGGGCCCGTATTATGGTTCCGGAGCCCAGAGAAGGTTCAATATGTTTTATATGTGTTATCTGTGAAGTTTGGAAATAAACAGACTTTGTTTGACGGGATTCAGATAAAAAAATGGGAAATTTGAAAGTTTATGAAGTTTTGAAATATTTCATTGATTTTGAGGTTTAATTTGATGTTTTTGATGTTAATTTGCTGATTTGATTACACGAATAAGTCTGTAGGATGTATTTGAGGTTGTGTGCATATTTTTTTTTGATCCCCGAGGGTAGGTGTCGGAGTGCAAAACTTAGGAAAAATCTGGTGTAAAATGAGTTTTCTGATGTCTGGTGTGTTACACTATGCGATCACATAGGTATAGTTGCGATCGCATAGTAGTGTGAGTGGGGGGTGAGATATTTTCCCTATGCAATCGCATAGGCCTAGTTGCGATCGCATAAGGGGGTTAGGCAAGATGGGGGGGGGGAAGGGGGCTGGGTAATACTCTGTGTGGTCGCACCTCCTGATCCGCGATCACAATGCTTGGGATCCAGTCCTCTATGCGATCACATACACCCCTCCGCGATCGCATAGTACTAAATGCCCAGTTATTTTTAAATGCCAAAATCAGAATGTTTACTACGGGATTCTTTCAAAATTCATAAACCCTCTTCTTCTCCACAACTCCTAGGCGATTTTTGAAGAAATTCCTCACCATAACCTCTTAGGTAAGTAATCTTCAACTCGTTTTCTTCCATTTTCATCAAGATTCTATTAGATTCTAGGCCTAAAAACATGGAATTAAGGTAGAAAATTGGGGTTTTGGGTATAGTTAGGGATTTTTGATTATTTAGGAAATTTGACCTCATTTTGGGGTCGGATTTCAAAATAAATTATATATTCGGGCTTGTGGTTGAATGGGTGATCGGGTTTTGGTCCGAACCTCTTGTTTGGACCAAGCAGGCCCGGGGTCGAATTTTGGAATTTTGGGAAGAATGTTGGGAATTCTATAATTAAGATTTGGAATTGAATTGTTAAGCAATTATTGATGTTATTGAGTCAATTATGTCTAGATACTATTGATTTGGAGTCGGGTTCGAAAGGAAAAGCGGTGCTAGAGGCTTGATTTGGATTCTTGGAGTCGAGGTAAATGTTTGGTCTAGCCTTAGCTTGAAGGAATAAGTGTTGAATCATATGTGCTACATGTTATTATCATGTTCAATGTATAGGTGAGGAGACGAGTGCCTATACGTTGTTGTCAATCATGTCTGTGAGTCATTTCTTATGGTATATGTGCTTTTCTTCGATATTCATTGTGTTATGAAGTATATTTCGTTTTGGAGATTATTTTGTTGTTGGAAATAATTGGTTGTGGACACTGTTGATTAGTTGTTTGGTTGAGGATCATTTGGTTATGTTGTATATTCAGTGAGAATGGTTATAGTTGTGTCCCTTGCAGGGACGGTGATATTTCTGTTGTTGTTCCCTTGCCGGGATGTTGTGATTTATGGTTTGTATTGTTGTTTTTCCTTGCCAAATTATTGTTCTTGATATTGTTTGGGTGAGGAAGAGTGTAAAGCACGAAGGGTGATGCAGTGTATTTATTTATTGCATTGTGAGGATAAGAGTGTAAAGCACGAAGGGTGATTCCGTGCCATGATTTTTATATTTAAAAGCATGAAGGTTAATTTCGTGCCGTTTCATTTATTCATTGCATTGTGAGGATGAGAGTAAAAGCACGAAGGGTGATGCCGTGCACTTGTTTTGATGAGGATGATAGTAAAGCATGAAGGGTGATGTCGTGTACTTGTTTTACTGAGGGTGAGAGTAAAGCACGAAGGGTGACGCCGTGCACTTGTTTGCTCTATGTGTTTACTTCCTGTTGCTATTGATGCTACTTAGAATGTTGCTTCGTTCTGTGATTTAGTACTTGTTTTCCCCTTGTCCCCAGCATGTTCTCCCCCGTTCTACACTTAACTATTTATTTCCTGTCGTCATTTCTATTATATATATTATTGAATTTCACAGGTATTTATTGTTTGTCGTGTCCTAGCCTCGTCACTACTTCGCCGAGGTTAGGCTCGACACTTACTCAGTACATGGGGTCGGTTGTACTGATGCTACACCTGCACTTCTTTATGTTGTGCAGATTACGATACCGGACCCGGTGGACAGTGATCGAGGGAGTATCCTTCAGACCACAGGCGACACTGAGGTAGTCTTGTAGGCGTCCGCATGCCTTGGCGTCACCTCCTATCTCATTCCTTCTCTTTCTGTCGTCTCTTGTATTTCTAAGACAGTTTTATTGTTTATTCAGACCTTTATTTTTAATAAAATCTTAGACCGTCTGTGAAATTGTGATACCAGTTCTGGGGGTTTATGTAAGGATTTTGTAATATTAAATATTTAAGTTGTTGAATTTCTTATCTTCCGCATTTCTAATTATAACTGTTCTAGTTTACCTATTATTTCAATTTTTATTATTAAATAAATAGTAAATTTAACCCAAACGTTGGCTTGTCTAGCTGGTTCAACGTTAGACGCCATCACGGCCTGAAGGTGGGATCTCGGGTCGTGACAAGTATTAAGGTATTCGTAAAAGCTATTAGTTATGAGACTGATAAGCGCATGTCAGCATTCGAGGACGAATGTTCCGAATGGGGGAATGATTTTACACCCCATGTTTTCATACGTGAGAGTGCGTCGTAAGTCAGCTGATGTAAGCTCAGAAATGAGATCATCTTTGAAAGTACATAGAGTAACTTAATCATGTTACCATGGAGATGCTATAACATTTACTTTTTGGATGAGACTAGGGTGCTTAACATTATAAGGGGATTATGTTATGAGTTATTTAGTCAAATTATAGTCGTGTGTTATGTATTGAATTCAAGCGTGTTGTGGAACAAAAGTTGGAAAAGGTCATCACAAGTTACATTCATAAATTTTTTGAAACTTAAGTTAAATGTAGCTGAGCTTCTATCCCAATATACTGGGAATAGGGGGATGATATACATAGAAATTCATTATCTACGAGTCTAGTTTATAACTCATTAAACTGTTCCTTGATATGACACCGGAGTAGAGAGATATTTGTAGTTTTGTGAGACTGCACAGACTACATAGTGACAAGTAGGTGCGTCACTATAGATTTTTGAGCAATACATTTCGTGTGTTATATAAGGTCTTTTGGGGAAATATTATATACCAAATTGAATGTCTTAGAATTTGGTTTCTAACTCTCTTAGCCATTCATTCATACGACATCCATATAAAAATATATAAGCATCGGAAGAAGGGCCAATGCTAGGGTGCCAAACTAGCACTTCTTTGACTTTTCAAAAGTTGATATATATATAGGTTTTAAATCGTCTTTCTCTTCATTTTTTCATAGAACACGACGACATAACCCCACATAAACTTACCCTTAAGCTCTCTACATTGGTTTCCAAGAAGATTAACATCCCGGGTACGAAATCAAGAAGCGATAAAATTAGAACGATCCCTACGACGTAAGTATCGCTATATCGCTTCTCTTTTTCTTTGTAGTTTGAGTTTTGGAAGGTACTTCATAGTTAAGAAAATGACTACTTTCTATGTTTAAGATTTTAAATATCAAGGAAGGTTGATAAATTCGTTTCCTAATAGTTAGAACTCACGAGACGGTGATCGGAAGCCGTGAGTTCGATTTATTTAACATTTAGTGGACTGTTTTGCAGTCCACTCGCTTTGGCCTCTTGTGCTGATGTTTATGGAGTTTCATGGTTACAATTTTTTAGGTTTTTTACACTATTTTTGTTGTCGTTTTATGTATGAAGTGATTAGGGTGTGTGGGCTGTTTTGTGGTATATTTTGATGGAGATAAGGTTGAAAAATGATGCATACATGTTGTTATTGTTGTGTTCTTGCTATTGTTAATATATGGTATTGGAGGAGGGCCTTGTTACAGGGGAGATTCTGCCCAAATTTACATAACCGAGCTACTAGTTTAAGTTGCGACTTAGCCTTTACTCATCACTGATTTTGAATCTCCTTATGTTGGAGTAGACCGAGTTGAGTTGCTTGAAGAATTGCTTGGAAGGTATTAAGGACTCAACAGAGTTAAGGTATGTTAAGGCTTAACCTTTCTTTCATTTTTGGCATGATCCAGTAACTAAATGTTTTTGATAACAAGACATAAAGAGAAGTTCATTTTCCTGAATTTATGTACATTGTCCTAATCTCCTAAGTTACAACATTCTCCCTTATCGGCACTTCATATTCAGTTTAGTTTTGTCTTCTTTCAGCCAAGAGAGCAGAGAGTCTATATATATATATATAGTATTACAGTTCACCACGATCGAGCTATAATCGATTGGTAGGCCTCTATTGTGCATCCTCAGATCAGATTATAAGTCATATACCGAGCTTATTGTGGCTGAGCGCCTATGGCAAGACCAGATGGCCAAGATACAGAGCCTTGTATAGCCGAGCGTCTATGAGCGAGCCTACCACAGCACAACAGTTACACATACCGAGCTTTATATGGCCGGACAACTATTTTACTTACTATATTGAGAGAGATCAATCAATATCACCAGGTAAGCATATCTTCAAATTATATTTGAAGCCCAGGTACTTTTAGTTATTATATTATTAGTTCAGTTTCAGCTTTCAGTTATTTTGTTACTTTACATACTCGGTACATTATTTCGTACTAACGTCCCTTTTGTTGGGACACTGCATTTCATGCCTGTAAGTCCTGATAGACAGCTGGATAGATATTCCCAGTAGACAAAGTCAAACATCAGCTTGCTTGGTAAGCTCCACTTCCTCAGAGGTACCAGGTCTATACCGTGGAATCCATTTTATATATACAGGTTTGATGGATAGGTCGAAGCCTTTTCCTGAGCATGATACAGTTCAGTTATCCCTAGAAGCTTGTAGACGAGTCCTATATATTCTTTATATCAGTATTGTGGCTTTAACAACCCTATGTAGATGTTTAGTTTGGTATTGCTGGATGTAGACATTATTTTAAGATGATTCAAAATATGGCCACATCGGCCTAAGTTAAGAGTCACCCTTCCAGAGTTTACAATTACAGAGTGGTACACTCGGGTCGAGTATGGCACCGGGTTCCAGCCACACCTCTTCATCTTTGCGGCGTGACATCTTCTTCATGTTTGCGTATGAGGGACCGCGAATGCATAGGGTGTTGCTGTGAGCTGGAGTTGGAGGCCTTCTTCATCGCTTTCGCGTAGTTGCAGGCGCATTCGTAAAGTTCTGAGCTGGCTGTGACTTGCGTTTGCGAGGAGTGTACCGCGAAGGCGAAGAGCAATTATGGTAGCAGTATAATTTGTTCGTCATGAACACGATGGACTTCCCGCATTCACATAAGAGGATGGTTGGGTGTCACGACCCAAATCTCCTTTCGTTGGGTATCGTGACGGCACCTACTCTTAAGGACTAGGTAAGCCTAATATTCAGGAATAACAACAATAATAAATAGAATCTAATACTTTTCTAAAATAAATATTCTTTACACATTTTATATTCCCAAATCCCGGAAGTACAAGTCATAAACTCTTAAGAATTTATACTAAACTCCTAAAATACCACTATTCAGAAATAAGTGCAACAGTGCATACAAAAGATAAGATGGTGACTCCGAAACCGCGAACGCTGAAAAGGTTTTACCTTGAGTCTCCACAACAGCAACCGCGCTACTATCAATCACTCGGCCGGCTATGCGAAAACCTGGAATCTGCACAAAAATGTGCAGAAGAGTAGTATGAGCACACCACAGTGGTGCCCAGTAAGTATCAAGACTAACCTCGGTGAAGTAGTGACGAGGACTAGTCAAGACACCCACTGGTCTAATAAAACTGAACAAGTATCAATATCGGAATCAAGGAAATAATGATATACACATAAAGTCTACGCCATATAGCTAACAAGATAGTGAATTCAATAAAGAAGGAAAACAATAAGTATCAGCGGAAACCATGACGTAACACAAAGACTGAGTAGAACACATACAATCCGGCATGTAAATATGCAACACGAGCACGTAATGACTCAACAACTTCAACCACTTCTACATCAAATTCATAGTCGTCTCCATGAGGTTCCGAACCTCGGACAAATCATCATTTACGGGTCTCAATATCCGAACCCTAACACTTGGCATCTTGCGCCCTCATTCGAGTACTAACTGCATGGACGACTCACGTGCCAATTGGGTCATTCCCACCCTTACGGTAAGCACAACAAGAGTATCTATACTTGACAACCACAAGGAGTCCTGAATCCATTAGTAGTACTTAACTATCTGTATGCTTGTGCTGGTGTCCTAACATGGTTTGAACAACCAATAGAAATAAGGAAAACAAAATGGGGAACACGTACGTTTTTATCTCATAAATTTCCACACGAATGAACTCACACGGTAAGTGTTCCAGTACACAATATCAACAACAAGGAATGCCCCCAGGCCAACACAATTATCACAAACAATTCCTGCCATAGCCCACCTTGTCACGCCACGTGTGCAATATTAAAGTATATGCCCGCCTTGTTTCGCCACACGTGCATAAACATGTTCCCACCTTGTCACGCCACATGCGCAACACTCAATCTCGTATCCCGCCTTATCATGCTGCATGTGCAATATCAGTAGTAAACACAACACGGTAGAAACCTCGTGCAAATCCCCATATCGACAACCGCACGGCAGAAACCTTGTGCATCACCACAACCAGTACAACAACAACAACAACACGGGAAATAGTTCGGAATACAATTAATACATCAACTCAATAACCTTCGATCACAAGATAGGAAAAACTAGTTCACGAGAAATAAACATAATAAGGAGAGCTAGGCATATTAAGAAATCACTCCCCAAGGAAGGAAAATAGCATGTAATAGCCGCACCTAATTACACGGGTGAACAATAAGAAATCAACACAAATCCGATAACTCCATATAAGGAAAGTCACAAAGGTATAGAATATCTAAACTTCCTTTAAGGTTGAGTAGTTACGAGAATATTCAACAATTCCACTTAAGGACAAGCAGTAGAGAATAATCATAACTTCATTTAAGACCAAAACAATTATAGTTTGAGATGAAGATAATTGCAAATTTGAGATACGCAGTTAAGAGGATATAGCATGACAGTAAAGGAAATAAAAACTTCAGATAAGTCAATTAGGAGTCAAGTAGGCAATAGGAGTAAATCCAAAAGTAAGAACTTCCACATTTAAGCAAATAAAGATGACACTAGAAATTACGAAATTCAATCATGCTAAGGACACTTCGTACTCAGCGAATATAAGGATCTAAGATTCCTAAAGGATAAACTTTCCACAAATAAGTCTGAGCATGCGCTCGTCACCTCGCGTACACGGACTACAATCAACATAGAAGACTCAAATCCTAAGGGGTAATTCCCTCACACAAGGTTAGGCAAGATACTTACCTCAAAGAAGACAACTCGGTACTCAAAAATAGACTTCTCGGGCGGGAAGGCCTCCGGACGGCTCAAAATAAACTAAAACAACTTCAAAATACATATAAAACGTATAAGGAACGATTCCGAATAATAAAGTTTCAATCTTTGCAAATTTATAAAAATCGACCCAAAAGTTGACCCCCGGGCCCGCACCTCGGAACCCGACAAATTTTACGAATTCTGATTACCCATTCTGATACGATTTCACCCATACCAAATTTATCCAATTCCGATAACATTTGGTCATTCAAATCATGAATTTTTATTTTTGAAGTTTTCTTTCAAAACCCACAATCTCCTCACCCAAAACACAATTTAAATGATAAAAACAAGAACTAATTCATGAAATATATTTAATTCTAGTGAAAGAACACTTACCCATTCGATTTGTGTGAAAATCCCACAAGGAAGCGCCCAAAACCGAGTTCTAGAAGTCAAAATATGTTTAAAATGGTGAAACCCCCGATTTTGGAAACTTATAATCTGCCTAGGCTTTTAAAGAATAGCGATCTCGGGGATCGAGGCGCGATCACGTAGAAGGAAAATGAAGCTGGCTTAAAATGCTCTACGTGATCGCAGAACAGCTTATGCGATCACGTATAAGGAGTAAGTTGGCTTCTGCGATCGCGGACCAACTATTGCGATCGCAGTGAAGGAATTTACTGGGCGAGTCAGACACTCTATGCGATCGCGGATCCTTCTATGTGATCGCATAGAAGGAAACCAGATGACAGTTTTCAGTAGTTCAAAATAGGGAAAATGGACCCGGAACCTATCTGAAACACACTCGAGCCCTCGGGGCTCAAAACCAAATATACACACAACCTCAAAAACATCCTACGGACTTATTCGAGTAATCAAAACACCAAAATAATATCATAATCATCGAATTAAACCTCCAAATCAATGAAATTTCTCAAAACTTCTTTAAACATCATTTTTTTGCATTTAAGGTCCGAATCACGTCAAACTAAGTCCGTTTCTTACCAAATTTCACAGATAGCACATATAAGACATATTGAACATGTACCGGGCTCCGTAACCATGATATGGGCCTGATATCACAAGTTTCACCTCAAATTTCATTTTCGAAAACCTTTATAATTTTCAGAAAACAATTTTCTTTAAGAATTCATTTCTCGGACTTGAGACCTCGGAATTCGATTCCGGCATACGCCTAAGTCCCATATTTTCCTACGGACCATCCGGGACCGTCAAATCACGGGTCCGGGTCCGTTTACCAAAAATGTTGATTGAAGTCAACTTTATTCAAATTTCTAATAGAAATTTATCATTTTTATTAGTTTTTCACATAGAGGCTTCACGGCTACAGTCCGGGCTATGCACGTAAATCAAGGTGAGATAGAAGGAGGTTTTCACGACCTCGAAACACAGAATTAGTTAGAAATATATGGGATGACATTTTGGGTCATCACACTGGGCAGGAGTATAAAGTAGTCTATTTCGAGGGTTTTAGTCATTTTTACATTTTTGGAGCTATGGAGCTCGGATTGAGGAGATTCTTGAAGTTGTTTTCACCTTGTGGATTGGGGTAAGTGTTCTCTACTCATTTTTGATTTTATATCATTAATCTATCTTTAATCATTTTCGATTTTATGTCATGAATGTATCTTCATTTTTGGCAATTGGTTGATGAATTCTAAAGAGAAATCGAGAGTTTTAGCTTAAAGTTTTATAAATCAAATTTTTGAGTTTTGAACATCGAATCGGTTTCAGATTTAAGTGAAACTAGTATGGTTGGACTAGTAATTGAATGGGTTGCTAGATTTTGTGAGTTTTGTCAGGTTCCGAGGTGCGGGCCCGGGTTGGACTTCTGGCTAATTTCTGGTTTTGATTAAGGATTAGACATTTATCATTTGGGATTGTTTTCTTTGGATTTATTGATGTATTTGAGTTGCTTTTGGCTAGTTTCGAGCCGTTCGGAGGTTGGTACTCGCGGGTTGGCATTTTGGAGCATTGTTTGGCTTGCTCGGTATTGCATTTGGCTTGTCAAGGTAAGTAACACTTCTAACCTTAATGCTAAGGGTATGAAACCCCAAATTACGTGTTATGTGTTTTGGTGCTGAGGTGACGCACATGCTAGGTGAGGGGTGTGTGGGCGTACACCATGTGAATCGTGGCTCTATTATTTCTGTGGTACTGTGTAGTTACCTGATTTTATATGTAACCATGAAATCTCTACATACTAAATTAATTGAGTTACCAATCATGCTAGATATCATGTTTAGACTATATGTTGGTACTGTTGGAACCCATAGTGGTCGTTCCTTGCTATTGACTTACTGATTTCATAGAAATTTTGTACTGAGTGATATTCATTCATTACATACCATATCTCAGTCTCTGTTATTATTTATTGATACATCATATCATTATTTTCGGGCTAGTTTCATGACATTGTGAGCCCATTAGGGAGAGACAGGAGAGATTGATGATTGAGTGAGGCCGAGAGACAGATTGTGAGGATATTGATTCTATTGCACATAGTTGTTCGTGCAACACGTGAGTTGTCCATATGGATTCTGATTTTAGTAATAGCACGTGAGTTGCGGATTATAGCGCTTGGGCTGAAGGAGCCCCCCCCCCCCTCCCGAGAGTCTGCACATACCCCCTGTGAGCGCGGTAACTTATATAGAGGTATGGATCTTCCCTGGACTTGGATCTTGTCCAAAGCATTTATATACCTGGGGATGGATCTTCCCCACGGGGGATTTAGCCATACTCAGTACTGAGTGACTGATGGTTAGTTGATGTATATATTCAGGAATGGATCTTTCCTGGGCTGGATTGGCCATATACAGTACTGAGTGATTGAGCATGATGAGTGGAAAGTGTGAGAAACTGAGATTGAGTACTCTGAGAGTGTGAGTACATGAGTTAATGTCATACATTGCATTGACATGCACACATGACATACAAGCATAAAGATGTATTTTCCTCATGTTATACAGTATCACGCCATTCTTGACTTCTCACGCATATTGACATATGGGCATAGACAGTTATTTTACAGTTGCTATCTTTAAAGAAAATGACACATCTTATTCATTGTTGAAAGGATTTTTGGGAAAAATTACAGTTTTCAAACTTACTCATTTTTTGGCGATTTTGGTAAAGGATTTGGGTTTTCAATGATATACTTGAAAAGCGGAACTAATGTTTGGGAAGCTATGAAAAAGATGAGTATTTTAACTTTGAGTTACTTCTTTTATTACTTGCTTTACGTTGTTATGAACTTTTGTTGGCTGATGTTGTTGGACCCGACCTATGTTCCAGCTCGTCACTACTTTCAACCTAAGGTTAGGTTTTGTTACTTATTAAGTACATGGGGTCGGTTGTACTCATACTACACTTCTGCACCTTGCATGCAGATGTTGGCTGCTGTGATCGACTGGATCTGGAAATACAGATGTACTTGCGTTGCGATTGTAGCTCTCTCTTGTTAATGGTAGCCTTAGATTCATAAAGCCCTATTTATGTACTTTTTGAACATATGATTTATTTACTTCATACCATCTTTGTAAATTCTATTCTTAGAAGCTCATGATTTGTACTACCAGTCCTTGGGAAATGTATAAGATTCAAATAATCTCTTCTAAATTAATTATTTTATTAATTTCATTGGCATTGGATATTGTTAATTGGCATACCTAGCGGGTTGGGTTAGGTGTCATCACAACTAGTTGAATTTTGGGTCGTGACAACACTGGACCGTTAATATAGACCATATAAATCTCACTTGTAATGAATTCTTCCTGCTTGCCATTTGACACTTGTGGCTGAACAAAAATAATAATCACTTTAATAACCTCGGTAATCTGCTTGCCCTTAGTTTTGTTGCCATGCATTGTATGGAATATAAATATACCACTAACTCTCCAAATAATAACATCAACATATCCCCAATAACTGTAAAATGGAACCCCCCCCCCCCCCCCCCCCCCCCAAACGTTAACCGAGTTAAAACTCAATATTGATGGGGTGTTCAAAGGTAGTTGTAAAAATGACGGTATTAGTGAAATATTCTGAAATAACTCTGAAGACTGGGTTTGGGGCTACAAAATGCCCGCATATGGCTACACCTCTACTTACATGGAACTTCTTGTACTAAAACTTGGCCTAGACATAGCTAAAATTCAAAATTTTCATAGCTTAGAAATTTAAACTGATGCTACTAAAATACTCCAATTGCTTTCCTACAATAATTTTTCCCTCTACTCTAACTTTGTTAATGAGTGCAGGTTAATACGGAAGGAACTGAGGAATCCACAGGTCCGGAATAACTTCCGGGAAGGTAACAAGCTTGCGCACGTTTTGGCTATGGAAGGATCCGGGCAACCAAGCAGTACTCATTTATCAACAATAGTTTACCCACCGAATGCTTTTTGGAACTTGCTACAGGAAGAAAAAATCACGTAAGTATCTACTAATGTACTAAACATGCTAGCTGAACTTGGAAATCTCAATGGTTTTTGTAATCTTATGACTAGCAGCCCCTCTGGCTCAAGTAATTTAGATGTCCCTAGCAAGGCATCACTTCTATGTAATGCTACTAGTTAAATATTAATAATATTTCGTCGTTCAAGAAAAAAAATGGTACTTAAGCAATTTTAGGCCTTTACTAGTGCAAATCCAAAATGTAAGATAGATTAATGATATTTGAACCTTTACTAGCGCAAAATGAAGGAACCATTTATAATTTTTAAATTCACATTATACTTCAGTAATTTTTAACTTTTGAATACAAAATTCATGATAAATTATTGATTTTTAAAACATTACTAGTGAGAAGTTCAGAAAAATCCATGGAAGATTCATGGTTTTTGAATTCATATTATATTTCAGTAATTTTAACTTTTACTAGTGTAAAATCAAACTTCAAGGATAGATTACTAGTTTTGAACATTTACTAGTGTAAAATTGAGAAAAGATTCATGATTTTTGAATTCACGTTATATTTTAAAATTTTGTACCTTTACTGGATAGATTACTAGTATTTGAACATTTACTAGTGCAAAATCTGGAAGGTTCATGATTTTTGAATTACATTATACTTTAGTAATTTATAATCTTTAAAAATATCTATGATAGAATTATGGATTTTTGAACTTTACTTGTGCGGAATTTTGAAAAATCTAGTAAACATTTACGATTTTTAAATTCACATTATACCTTAACATTTGAGAGCTACTGTTTCAGGTCATTCAAACTCTATTAATAATTTCTGTATTTTGAAATTTTAATCTTTCAAAGTCTAGTAGTCGTTCCTGAGTTCCTCCATATATTAAATAGGGGTATTTTGTCCAAATTTAATGTAACGACTCGACCGATCATTTTGAGCATTTGCATTATGTTCAGCTATTTGAAGTCCTGAGCAGCTTCGTACGATGTATTATGACTTGTGTGAACCGCCGATTTTTGTTTTTCAGGTTATTTGGAATTGATTTGGAAGAATAAATTTTATGATTGAAGCTTTAGAGTTGAAAGAGTTGACCGAATTTGACTTTCAGTACTTGACCTCGGATTGGAATTTTCATGGTTCTATTTGGTCCTGACGATGATTTTGGACTTGGCAGTATGCCTCGATTTGCATTTAAATATATCTAGAAGGTTTTGGTGCTGATTGGTGAAAGTTGAAATTTGAAGATTTGAAAAGTTCATAAGTTTTACTGAGAGTTGACTTCGAGGATATTGGATTTGGATTTTTGTTCCTGGAATTGGAATAGCGTCGTTATGTCATTTGAGACTTGTGTGCAAAATTTGGGTTTATTCCGCGTTGATTTTATATGTTGCGGCGCGAGTTATGGAAATTTAGGGCCGCAATTAGGTCTATGTTACATTATGAGACTTGTTGGTATATTTGGACGGGTTCCCGAGGGGCTCGGGTAAGTTTCAGACGAGGTTCAGATTATTTTGTCGCATGTTTCAAATTGTTGAGGCGACTGGTTTTGGTGTGACCACACCTGCAGAGTTATGGGCGCAGGTGCAAAGCTTCAAAAGATTCGCAGGAGCAGAAGTGGAACTGGGAGCAGGGCTCCGCAGATGTGAGAAATGGGCCGCACCTGCAGAAGCGGTGCCTTGGGTCGCAGGGGAGAGGTATGGCATAGGTGCGATGGCAGAGCCGCACCCGCGGGAGCGCAGGTGCAAAGTGCTGTTCCATAGAAGCGATGGCTACTGAGTTTGGTTTGTTCGTAGAAGCGAAGATTGGGCCGCACGTGCGAGTCCGCACGAGGAAATTGGTTCTCAAATGCGATGACCGCTGGGCAGAACTTATAAATCGAGGTTTTGGTTCTTTTATCATATTTTGAGATTTGGGGCTTGGATTGAGGCAATTTTTTAAGCAATTTTCATCACATGGATTAGCGTAGGAATTCTATACTCTATTTTGGTTATATTTCATGAATCCATCCTCGTTTTTGGCATTTTATTGATGATTTCAAAGAGAAAATTTGGGTTTTTTTGACTAAAGTGTCATAGAGCAAATTCTTGAGTTTTGAACATCGATTTAGAGTCGGACTTGAGTGAAAATAGTATGGTTAGACTCGTTATTGAATGGGTTGTCAGATTTTGTAAGTTTTGTTGTGTTCCGAGGTGCAAGCCTAGGTTTGACATTTTTGGTTGACTTTGGGCTTTTGGTTAAAGATTCGACCTTTATCATTTGGAATTTTTTCCTTAGGCTTTATTTGATGTAATTGAGTTACTTTTGGATAATTTTGAGCCGTTCAAAGGTCGATACGCGTGAGATGGCATTTTTGGAGTATCGTGTAGCTTGCTCGGTATTGGATTTGGTTTGTTCGAGGTAAGTAATACTTCTAAACTTGGTGTGGAGGGTATGAAACCCCGAATTACATGCTATGTGAGTGATGTTGAGGTGACGCACATGCTAGGTGACGGTCGTATGGGCGTGCACTGTATTAATTATGATTTAGGCGTTCTATGGAGCTGTGTAGCTATCTTATCGGGACATTTTTACTGTACTCTATGTGTTAGAGCCTTGAGGTGTGATTTATGCAAGAAATCATTTTTAGACTATAAGTTGGTAATATTGGGACACACAGTGGTCGTTCTTTGCTGTTGAGTTATTTGCTTAATTAAAATTATGTACTCAGTCACATTCATCTTTACGTATCATATCTTAGTCTCTATTATCGTATATTGTCACATCTTGTATCACTTATTAAGGTTGCTTAGCATGAGTCTTGTGAGCCCAAGAGACTTGAGAGATTTATGACTGAGTGATGCCGAGGGCCTATTGTGAGAGATATTTATGGGATCAGGATGCACGTCGCAACATGCTTTATTGATTCATGCCAGGATTTGGCTTATTAGCTCTTGGGCTGGATCAGCCCCTCCAAAGTCTGCACATCCATAGTCGGTGTAGTGGCTCTGGATTTTTGGGTTGGATCTGCCCTGGATTCATTTGCATTGGGCTGGATATTCCCTGGCATGGTGAATGAGAATACGAGGCAGTGAGATTGAGTACTCTGAGAGTTTGATTATCTGAGTTCATCACTGTGATGCATTGTGTTTGTCATGCTTGCATGTGATACAGGCATAGAGATGCATTTCCTCGCGCTATCCGATTTTGGTGACGTTCCTGATTTCACATGAATATGACATGTAGGCATTGAGATTTACTTTCCTCATAATATTTGAAAATGAAACATCGTATTTATGGTTGATAGGTTTTTGGGAAAATCATAGTTTTCAAACTTACTCATATGTTTTAGTTGGTGTTTTCGATGAAAGATTTGGGGTTTATTGTTATACTTGAAAAGCATGCCTATTTTTTGTAACTGTGAACGAGTTGAGCATCTTATCTCTGAGTTATTTTCTTGTACAATTTTTATTATGTTGTTATGAACTGCGGCTAGTTATTGGTGTTGGACTCTAACCCTTGTCCCAGCTTGTCACTACTTTCAACCTAAGATTAGGTTTATTACTATTGATTACACGGGATCAGTTGTTCTCATACATACTTCTGCACCTTATGTGCAGACGTAGGATGCTGATGTTGTTGTGTATGGTGGGAGCTTGATTTGAAGATGTACCTGCGTTCCAATTATGGCTATCACTTGTCCTTCGTAGCACTAGATTCGAATTATGTTGATTTACATTTTCAAAAGATGTTGTAATTGTTTCAGTTCAGTTTTGTAAAATTCTAAATCTTAGAAGCTCATGATTTGTAATACTAGTCATTAAAAGTTCTTTGTATAATAGTTCAGTTGTATTATTATTTCTTCTCTTAATAAATCTCATTGAACTAGTTTACTTTTAACTGGCTTACCTAGCAGGTTAGGTTAGGTGCCATCACAGCTAGTAGGATTTTGGGTCGTGGCAAGTTAGTATCAAAGCTCTAGGTTCATAGGTTTGACGAGTCATGAGCAAGTGTCTAGTAGAGTCTTGTGGATCCGTGTGATGACGTCCATACCTATCTTCGAGAAGTTATAGGGAATTTAGGATAAACTTCCCATCTTTGTTTCCTTATTGTGCAACATTAATTCATCTTGAAGCGTTAATCTTTGAATTCCTTCCATGCATTCATATGCGCATGTGGGCGCTCGATATCAGTTGTACATCGACGGCGTGTGATTCCATTGATGAGGT
Source organism: Nicotiana paniculata (assembly GCA_005239505.1). NCBI lineage: Eukaryota > Viridiplantae > Streptophyta > Magnoliopsida > Solanales > Solanaceae > Nicotiana > Nicotiana paniculata. Next base: position 34,607 of record ML321230.1, read on the forward strand.
GCGAGATGTGATTTCAGCGTGCAGAGGATGGACTATTTGGAGGACTTTAGACTGGGTTTTGAATGTAGCTTGAGAACGGGGTATTGCAGTTGTGTGAGCGCGTGCTTTTGAACTTATACGTCCAGTAGTGTCTCTATGAGTGGAATTTATGGCTCAATGAGTGGCTCGGTGGCTATATGAGGAGTATAATGCGACTGCAGGATGTATTCAGATGGTTTGAATGTGATGGGAAGAGTTTACTTGAGATATATAAAGGACCATTGGGTGCTTGATTTCTATCTTAATGTGTTGTATAATCTCGAGTTATGATCGTAATGCAGAATCTTTCATATTGTTTATTTGCTGAATAAAGTAGATTTTCGTGTCTTGTTGATGAGTTCAGACTTGGGAAGATTAAGGGACTACATATTAGTCGTGGCTATGAAAGGGTATAGAGAGATATCAGTTTGAGGCTAAGAATGTGGGCTATTACCTGCAGGAGAATCTACGGATATGTGATCTTTATGATATTGTGTGGAGGCTTCTTTCCTATCAGTGGGTTATATTTGTGCGACTTGAGTTTGGATCGGTTGTAATAGTTTACCTGACCGCCACACGGATGAATGCAATATTTGTAGATTATTTGAGGTATTAGATGGTTTGTGTTACATGAGTGTATGAAGGATTGAGCTGAACTTCGGTGTGTGAATATGGCAGTAATAGAGTATGGGCATTATGAGTTATCGAGTGTTTTGTTCTATGGCTTTGAGCCAAGTGGGGGAGTTTGCTATCTAAATGTTGTACTGGTTTTGATTTGAGGCATACTTGTGAATCGGATATGACTTCCATAGATTAAGATAGAGGATGACTCGAGTAAAGCAATTTTTGGATACGGGTTATGTTACACTTTATGGCTACATGGAAACCATGGAATGATTTGAGTTGTTATTTGTTGTGGATGTGGTGCGCATGGAGTAGGAATTTTCTCGGTTGCGTTAAGGCGGGGTTACTTCCTTGGGTGTTGTCTTACTAATGGGGCATAGGTGTTTTGGCCCATTTAGGCGGTGCAATCGACATGAGAGCAAAGTAGATGACTCTCGAAAAGATTCTAATGAGTTCAGGATTTATATGTAGCAATTGAGTCGGAATTGTATATGGCTAGAACCTGAGATTTACATTGGATGGTATTGGGACTCACGGTATTTCTATATCATTATGGATTATACATTTCAGTATCAAGAAGGTGAAGGAAACAACATTAGATTCACAGAAGGTCTCTTCAGAATAGGTGTCTCAGTTGTGGTACTTTTGGGATGTTTAAGAGGGAATACAACGTTTTATGGGTCTTGAGGCGGTGTGGTTTTATGCTAGGATCTCTTGTGGGGAGCTTTGGGTAAGGATCGCGACGTTCTGGCAAAGATAAGTGTCAACTTGAGGGTAATTCAGAAGGAACTCTGAGAAATAAGACTGTTTAGTAGTAGTTTGGATCAATCCGGTAATGGATATGATCGATTCTTTGGGTACTTATGATGTGCTGAGTTTCTACAGGTCTTTTGTTGCAATACTCTTGGGTTTTGGCACCAGCCATCTCTAGTGATGGAGGAGGAGCACATACTCCTGCTACTCACACCCCGGAGCAGATGGCTCCCCATTATCAGACTCCAATAGCTCAGCCAGTTATCGTAGTTCAGCCAGTTGTCGTAGTTCAGCCAGTTGTTGCAGCACAGGCCGGTGGTGGACATGCTATGTCTCCTTCTAAGGACACCTAGGATTATCTTGACCGCTGCCATGAGGTGCTGCAGAACATGTGGATTAGAGACCAATGGGGTCGATTTTGCTGTGTTTTATATGACGGGTTTCGACAGGAGATAGTGGAATGATTTTGTATTGACCAAACCAGCTAGGTCACTTCTTTTTACTTGGGACCAGTTCTCTCAGATTTTTCTTAAGAATTTCCTTCCTATCACTCAGAGAGAGAGAGAGCTACCATATGCACTGATTGGTATTACCTGAGTAGAGTATACATTTAGAAGGCGCATTGTGTTTTGACTTATGGATGCTTCATTGGTATTGCGGTACTCGCCTGGTTAATCGACTGCTGAAAATCACATTTGGCTATGTGGCACAAAAGAATTATAGAAGTATCCATTTGGGATGAGCGTCTATCACTACAAGAAAAAGCCTTATTGTGATGACCCGATAGGTCATCTAATGTTTTAGAACCAAATTCTGTGATTCGAAGCCTCTAGAACCTCATTTTATTCCTCCTCGATTTGCGTGAGCAGTCCAGGCATATTTCCAGAAAGCTTATATGTTAAAAACTGATAAAAAAGAAATTTTTCCTTACAAATTAATCTGAGTTGACTTCGGTCAATATTTTGAGTAAACGGACCCGGATCCGTGTTTTGATGGTCCCGGTGGGTCCTTATCGATATATGAGACCTGGGCGTATGCTCGGAATCAAATTCGGAGGTCTCTAGCTTGAGTTATGAATTTTTGTTGAAAATTAAAAGTCTAAAAGTTTAATGGTTTTCAAGAATTGATTAATGTTTGGCCTTGTTGATACAAGATCCGTATTTTGGTTCTGAAGCCCGGTACAGGTCCATTATAATGTTTATGACTTGTCTGTGTATTTTGGTGAGAAATGTAGTTGGTTTGAAGTGATTTGGACGTCTAGTTGTAAAAATAAAAGTTTTAAAGCTTTCTCAAAAATTTCATTCGATTTGGTGTTTAATTCATAGTTCTAAGTGTTATTTTGGGGATTTGATCGCACTAGCAAGTTCGTATGATATTTTAGGACTTGTGTGCATGTTGGGTTTGGATCCACGGGGGCGCTAGTGAGTTTCGAATAGGCTACGGGTGTTTTGAACTTAGGAAAAATCTGGTTTTCTTCAGTTTCAGGTGCCTTCGGGTTTCCTTCTTCGCGTTCGCGAAGGTACTCTTGTGAACGCGAAGTGTAAAATGAGTTGGGTGGGTTCTTCTTCTACGCGAATGCGATACAAAAATCGCGAACACAGAGCACCGGGGGGCTTGCTCTATGCGAATGCGACCAGTCACACGCGAAAGCGTAGTGTATTGAGGTGGGGGAAGGGAAATCAGGGTGACTCTATGCGAACGCAAGTCCTGTGTCGCGGACACGAACGTGAGGCAGGATATACCTTCACGAACGCATAGAGTCACTCGTGATTGCGTAAGCAATTAAGGCTCTACTATTCGCGAACTCATCAGTGTTCACGCGAATGCAATGAACACTGACGCCCAGTGATAAAACAGTCCCAATTATGGGAGTTTTGCCATTCTTTCAAAATTTCAAAACTAGAAGACTTAGAGGCTAATTCCCATAAGATTTTATTCCCCAATTGGTTAGTAATTGATTTTAACCTACTTTTTTCAATTATGTATTACATTTCATGAGTTTTCAACCTAAAATCTAGTGTTTCTATGGTGGAAAATTGAGGGGTTTAATAGAATTAGGGATTTTTGAGAAATTGGGATTTAGACCTCAAATTGAGGTCGGATTCCAAATCTAATTACATAATCGGGCTGGGGATGAATGTGTAAGTGGATTTTGGTCCGAACCTCGGGATTTTACCAAGAGGGCCCGGGGTCGATTTCTGAACTTTTGGGGGAAAGTTTGGGAATTCTAAATTTATGCATTGTAGTTGATTCCTTTAGAAATAATTGATATTATTGAGTCAATTGAGGTTAGATACGAGTGGTTTGGAGGCGGATTCTAGAGTAAAAGCTATGATTGAGCATTGAGTGGCCTTTGGAGCGAGGTAAGTGTCTTGGTTAACCTTGACTTGAGAGAATTAGGAACCCCCGTACTATGTGCTATGTGAATTTCATGTGAGCGACGTATATGTGAGGTGACGAGTGCTTATACGCTGCTGAATTATCTGTTTTCCCTTATTTTTTATTTTCCTTGATTATATCCTTCCCTGTATTAATTGTTATATGCTCTAAATGCTTTCTATGCTTAACTGCTACTTGCCAATCAATGCCTTCTCCTATTATTGATGTTAGCTCTTCCATAGTTTCATGATTCCCTGCTATTTTCTTAAATTGACTTAATTACACCTTCTAATTGTCAATTGCTGGATTAGTCTCGTTATGTAGTATTACTCGAGTAGATTTATTTATTGTACAACTTCCCTTTTAGTTCAGTTTGGTATTTATTGATCCTAAAGGCTTTGTGATTAGACTATTGATTTGATTGTTCTTTGGGTATTTGGTACTGATATGGTGGGATTGGGCTGTATGCTCTAGCAGGTGTAATAAGGGTGGATTGATATTGTCACGACCCAAATTTCCCTCCATTGGGTATCGTGATGGCACCTAGTCTTAGGGACTAGGTAAGCTTAACATTTATACTGAACAACAACAATAATAAATGAATTTTAAAAATTTCAAAATAGAATTCTTGACAGAGTTTACAATTTCCCAAAACCCGATAAATACAAGTCATAAGCTCTACGAAATATTTCTATCAAATCTAAGTACAACTGTCTAGGAATAAGTAAGTATAGTTGAATAGAAATAAAACAGGAAGGTGACTCTGAAGCCTGCGAACGCAGCAGCAGGTTACCTTGAGTCTCCTCAGCAATGATCTGCGCGCTACCAACAACAATAACCTGAAGTTGCACACAAAAATGTGCAGAAGTGTAGTATGAGCACACCACAGCGGTGCCCAGTAAGTATCAAACTAACCTCGGTGAAGTAGTGACGAAGACTAGTCAAGACAACACCGGCCTAATAAGTAAAAAGGCATAGATGTATAAATGACCGAACCAAAATATCTATCTAAATATTTCTCAATAAAATTAACGATGCGATCGAACAATACGGAAGAAAATTCAATAATCACGATCAACGGACAACATAATAGAAATACACAAAGAGAATGGAAAGGATGCAATCCAAATGGCGGGAACTACAAACCCAACAAATACACAAGCAACTCAGCACTACATCAATTTATTCACGTCAGGCTTAGCTAATGACTCAATAAAACCGGTAAAACCTTCGAGTGAAAACCATTAAATCGTGAGTTCATTTTGAAAACTTTAAGGATATAATCATTTCGGAATAGAGAAATTTCTTCTTTGAAACATACTTTCTCTGAATGTATATTTATATATTTTTATAAAGAGAAATCTTTATAACATAGTCTCTTCAAATACGGGGTGTNTCCAACTACTGTTCTTTCAAATATTATCAAAATATGTGATGTTCAAAATATATTTTCCCAAGTACTTCTCTTTCAAATATCAACAAAATACATGATGTTCAAAATATATTTTCCCAAGTACTGCTCTTTCAAATATCATCAAAAGACGTGATGTTCAAAATATATTTTCCCAAGTATTGCTCTTTCAAATATCATCATTCTGCAAGACAAATATTTTTCAAATATACTTTTGAAAAGAAGACCTTTAGACATAACTTTTCCTGGAGATAATTGCTTTTCAGCTTTACTTTTCAATATATATATATATATATACCAATCTCCTCAATCATAAAACTACCGGAACTCAGTCCGCCACTCAGAAGTTGTCAGGCAATGCAGTATAGGGGGAAAGCTCCCGGATCTCTGTCTGTAGTCCCAATTTAAATATGTGATGCAATACAAGGGGAAAGCTCCCGGATCTCTGTCCGTAGTCCAATCTAAATATGTGATTCAGTACAGGGGGAGAGCTCCCAGATCTCTATCCGTAGTCCCAATTTAAATATGTGATGCAGTACAGGGGGAAAGCTCTCGGATCTCTGTCTGTAGTCCCAATTTAAATATGTGATGCAATACAGAGGGAAAGCTCTCGGATCTCTGCCCGTAGTACCAATTTAAATATGCAATGCAGCCACTGAGGAAAACAACCAGAGTGCAACAGAAACAACATATATTACCACAACCGGCGCGAAAGAAAACAAGGACGAATACGAAGTGAGATGAGCAAATCAATACAAAGACTTAAATCACAAAGGTGGTAACAACTCGCTCATAAGAAGTAGTCACTGAGAGGAATGCCAAGCACAAAGAGAGAACAACATAACGAGGAGAAGGCAGGACAAATATAGCAACGATTCTATACATTCAAGTTCGCAACCAAGAAACCAAATCATCCCAACTAGGGAATCAGCTATAACTAATCTCACTTAGACAATTAGCTTCACCGAATAAACTCAATTTAAACAATGCTCAGTAAATTGGTAGCATATGAAGGAAGACATGGCATAACGGTAGGAATAACAAAGTCTTCATTTAAGTCAATTAAGATCATATAAGAAACAAGGAATGCTAGGCAAGTACTTCTAACTTGAACAGGAGGAGATGAGATTAAAAATCAGGAATTCAGATATAACAAGTTCAATTCATATACGGGGAACATAAGGACCCAAAAATCCCTAAAGGGCAATCTATTTGCAATTAAGTTCGAGCACACACTCGTCACCTTGCGTCGACTACAATCAACATAGAAGACTCAATCCTAAGGGGTAGTTCCCCCATACAAGGTTAGGCAAGATACTTACCTTGACTGTGCTAATAAACGCAATACCATGCTCTTGCCACGAGTACCCAACTCCAGGTGGCCCAAATCTAGACAATTCGATTGCATAGAGTAAATATCATCACAAGGAAAAGAAATAATTAATAAGTCCGAATCTAATACGCGAAATTAGGAAATTCGTCCAAAAAGTTCCCCGGGCCCACGTCTCGGAATCGGGTAAAAATTATATTTTTCGGAAACCCATTCACTCATGAGTCTAAACATATGAAAATCTCTCAACGGATGTCAAAAACCCAATCAAAACTCAATAATTTGGTCTATGAAGTTTATCCCATTTTCTACCCAAAATTTTCGAAATTAAAGGTTGGATTTAAGATTGGAATCATGGAAATTGGTCTATAATGGATAGAAATCACTTACCCAAGTGAAAAAGCCTCAAATAATCGCCTCTCCCGAGCTCTCCAATTCGAAAATGGTGAAAATAACATAAACCTTCGGATCTGATATAATTGCCCAGCAATTTCGCACCTGTGCCCCTGGGACCGCACCTGCAGAAATACCATCGCAGGTGCGAGACACCAGAACCAGCAATGGTTCAGCTGTCTCCCAAGTTCTAATAACACCCGATGAGCATCCTAAACGTACCCGAGGCCCCCGGGACCCCGTCGAACCACACACACAAGTCATATAACCTAACACGGACTCGCTCGAGGTTCCAAACCACATAAAACAACACTAACACGATGAATTAAACTAAAAATCTATGAAAATTCTTCAAACTTCTATAAACATTAAGTTTTGCATTTAAGGTCCGAATGACGTCAAACTAAGTCCGTTTATTACCAAATTTCACAGATAACACATATAAATCATATCGAACCTATAATGGGCTTCGAAAATAATTTTCTTTAAAAATTCATTTCTCGGAATTCGATTTCGGGCATACGCCCAAGTCCCATATTTTTTTACGGACCCTCGGGGACCGTCAAATCACATGTCCGGGTCCGTTTTCTAAAAATGTTGATTGAAGTTAACTTTATTCAAATTTCTAATACAAAATTATCATTTTTATCAGTTTTGTTTACATAAAGGCTTCCCGGTTACACGCCCGGGTTGCACACGCAAATCGAGGTGAGATACAAGGAGGTTTTCACGACTTCGGAACACAGAATTAGATAGAATATACAGGATGACCTTTTGGGTCATCACAATCTCCCCCTCTTAAACAAATGTTCGTCCTCGAACGTGCTAAGATTCACGTTGAACTCATCCAATCACTGATTGTGCATTTCCAACACACAACCGTGGGTGATCCCACGTCACCCCAACTTACATAAGCCTGATGACACTATCACAACTTCCATATAGCCTTATTATCATCATCGATAAGCCTCATACCTCAATTCCTCACTTTCTACTCATTTCAAAAAGACCCGATTCTAAATCCATGCCCGACATTAGCCTCAACCAGCTGCATCAACTCAGGTCTACGCCCATAAGGCACGGCCACACAACATAGCACATCACACATAGGCTCAATAGCACTTTTGATCACAATAATTGCCCGAAATCAACTCAATATTGGCAATTAGTCCCACATATGGAAGAATTCTCTGTTTCCAAATTCCATAATACCGATAATGATGCAATAAACACGAAGACCTCATCAGTATACACCCAAATCACCGAGTCACAGCTAATACCACCAGGCACACATCCTGCAAACTGAACTAAATAAGCACATAACGATGGCTGATTGGGAAAGGTAGAAGCATATATAAAGGTACTATCAAACAAGCCCATAGGCATAACTCTCTACTGATACTGACTTACCAAAAATAATATAAAAAGAGAGAAGCAAAGCATATGAACAAATCACAAGGATGCCATCCTGATAAAAATTCCACCGCGGAACTCGGCCCGTTCCAAACATATCAAATCACAAATAATCACGAGGGTCTCGCCCTCAACTCTACGACACATGTCGAATATATATCATACCAATAGAGACCTCCCGCTAATTCATCTCGGCTAACAAAATCATAGCGCTCACTTACTCACATCTCAATGGAGTATCAAATCACAGCTCGAAAACAAAATACTCAGGAGAATCACATAAAGCTTACCACGAAGGACGATGTGGTCTCACTTTCAGTTTCACCACTAGCAAGGATGAATAAAACAATGATAGACACGACTACTACTCATAGAATCTCCCAACAGGAGCAAGCACAAACAATAGAGTGCAATACATGAAACTCACGCATAGATGAGACAACAAATAATGGGAACTCGTCCTGACCAACAGGACTATAGTGAAATACAATGGTACCCCACTTTAGCACATCAAGTCATACCTGGGTGATGATATCTGACACGACGGCCTCTAGCCTACTATATGCAACACATCAACAAGTCGGGCCTCCCCCTCTTAGGCGCCTTCTATCCACCTGAACACCCTGCCATAACTCTCCCACCTGAATCCTAGAACAATCTCTCACCCTTTGGCTAACATCTCCACACTGAAAACAATCTCTCTGCCGATGTGGCTGTGTAAAACATACGACACTTGATCCTCTAAGACCCCTGAGTATCTAAAACGTTCCCATGCGAAGCTGGTAATGCAACTGAACTGGTTGACCCAAGATTCTCTACCGTGCCTGAGTCCCTCAATGAATCTATGGACTCGCCTCCTAACTGAAGCAACCAAGTAAGGTGTATATCTCGCCAACTCACTGAATCTGACGGCGTACTCCAATGGTGACACAGCTCCCTGACGCAACTGCTCAAACTTCGTGCGCTGTACATCCCGACGGAACTGAGGTGCAACCTCCCTAAAAAAATCTCTGAAAACTGAATCCATGCTAGTAAAGCTAACTCGGCCAGGCTACCCCAATTCATATGCCGCCACCACTAATCAATCCACTACTCTGGACCTGAGACGTGACAAAAGCAATCCCGCTCGTCTCCACAATACCCGAAGTACGAAGAATATGGTGACACTCCTCCAGAAAACCATGGGCATTACCCGCTGCCAATCCACTGAAAGATAGAAGGGTGGTACTTCCAGTACCTCTAAATCCCACGGTGCTCTACCTCCGATGTTGCTTTCCTAACCATGGGCTGAACTGAAACCACATGTCGTGCTTCCATGACAACTAGAACTTGACCAATGTGATCTCGCTGCTCTGGAGTGTAGACGGTGCGAGTCTGAACTCCTCCCCTGATCTGTGAAGCAACTGGTGCACTAGAATCAACCCTGCCTGAGCCGATGTACCAATTGTACTCAAAACTGCGCTCCGGTCTTCTGAAGTCCAGGGTAGAAACAGGAACCCCCAGTATCTACCCCCTAACTAGGACTACTGGCGAATCCTCAACAACTTCTCTGCTAGGCATCTTAACTGTGACACATGCTCTTCGTTGGCCTCTGTGTCTGACCTGTGTGACATTTGATTCTGGGTAGCATCATCCGGAACCGCCGCTCGTGTCCTCACCATCGGTGAGAGAATGGAACGATAATTTCAAACTTCAAGATCAATGAACTCGCACGATAGGAATGAAGGAAGTAAAATTGTCCTGATAGTTTCGTAACCTCTCGAAGATAGGTACAAACGTCTCCATACCAATCCAAAAGACTCTACCAAACTCGCTTATGAATCATAGCACCTATGAACCTAGAGCTCTAATACCAACTTGTCACGACCCAAATTTTCCTCTGTTGGGTAACGTGATGGCACCTAGTCTTAGGGACTAGGTAAGCCTAACATTTACACTGAACAACAACAATAATAAAAAAATTTTAAATGTTTTGAAATAGAATTCTTGAAAGAGTTTACAATTTCCCAAAACCCGGTAAATAGAATTCATAAGCTCTACAAAATATTTCTATGAAATCTAAGTACAACTGTCTAGGAATAAGTAAGTACTGTTGAATAGAAATAAAACAGGAAGGTGACTCCGAAGCCTGCGAACGCAGCAGCAGGTTACCTTGAGTCTCCTCAGCAACGATCTGCGCAGCTACCAACAACAATAACCCGAAGCTTCACACAAAAATGTGCAGAAGTGTAGTATGAGCACACCACAACAGTGCCCAGTAAGTATCAAGACTAACCTCGATGAAGTAGTGACGAGGACTAGTCAAGACACCACATGTCTAATAAGTAAAAGGGCATAGATGTATAAATGACCAAACCAAAATATCTATCTAAAGATTTATCAATATAATTAACAATACGATCGAACAATACGGAAGAAAATTCAATAATCACGATCAACAAACAACATAATAGAAATCCGCAAAGAGAATGGAAAGGATGTAATCCAAATGGCGGAACTACAACCCAACAAAAATACAAGCAACGCAGCACTACATCAATTTATCCACATCAGGCCTTAGCCAATGACTCAATAAAACTGGTCAAACCTTCGAGTGACAAACATTAAATCGTGAGTTCATTTTGAAAACTTTTAAGATATAATCATTTCGGAATAGAGAAATTTCTTCTTTGAAACATACTTTCCCTGAATGTATATTTATATATTTTTATAAAGAGAAATTTTTATAACATAGTCTCTTCAAATACGGGGTGTTCAAATACACTTTCCCAAATACTGCTCTTTCAAGTATCATCAAAATATGTAATGTTCAAAATGTATTTTCTCAAGTACTTCTCTTTCAAATATCATCAAAATACGTGATGTTCAAAATATATTTTCCCAAGTACTGCTCTTCAAATATCATCAAAATACGTGATGTTAAAAATATATTTTCCCAAGTACTGCTCTTTCAAATATCATCAAAATACGTGATGTTCAAAATATATTTTTCGAACTACTGCAAACGGCACGAAAGCAACATATACTATCACAAACGGCGTGAAAGCAAACAAGGCCGAATACAAAGTGCGATGAGAAAATCAATACAAAGACTTAAATCACAAAGGTGGTAACAACTCGCTCATAAGAAGTAGCCACTGAGGAATGCCAAGCACAAAGATAGAACATCATAACGAGGGGAAGACAAGACAAATGTAGCAAAGATTCTATACATTCATGTTTGCAACCAAGAAACCAAATCATCCCGGCAAGGGAATCAGCTATAACCAATATCACTTAGACAATTAGCTTCACCGAATAAACTCAGTTTGAACAATGCTCATTAAATAGGCAGCATATGAAGGAAGACATAGCATAACAGTAGGAAAAACAAAGTCTTCATTTAAGTCAATTAAGATCATATAAGAAACAAGGAATGCTAGGCAAGTACTTCTAACTTGAACAGGAGGAGATGAGATTAGAAATCGGGAATTCAGATATAACAAGTTGAATTCATATACGGGGAACATAAGGACCCAAAAATCCCTAAAGGGCAATCTATTTGCAAATAAGTTCGAGTACACACTCATCACCTCGGCGTATGCAGACCTACAATCAACATAGAAGACTCAATCCTAAGGGGTAGTTCCCCCACACAAGGTTAGGCAAGATACTTACCTTGATTGCGCTAATCAACTCAATACCATGCTCTTACCACGAGTATCCAACACCAGGTGGCCCAAATCTACACAATTCGATTGCATAGAGTAAATATCATCACAAGGAAACAAAATAATTAATAAGTCCGAAGTTCATACGCAAAATTAGGAAATTCGCCGAAAATGTTCCCCGGGCCCACATCTCGGAATAGGGTAAAAATTATATTTTCCGGACACCCATTCACTCACAAGTCTAAACATATGAAAATCTCTCAAATCGGAGGTCAAAAACCCAATCAAAACTCAATAATCTGGTCTATGAAGTTTATCCCATTTTCTACCCAAAATTTTCGAAATTAAAGGTTGGATTTAAGATTGGAATCATGGAAATTGGTCTATAATGGATAGAAATCACTTACCCAAGTTACACAGGTGCAAAAGCCTCCAAAAATCGCCTCTCCCGAGCTCTCCAATTCGAAAATGGTGAAAATAACATAAACCCTCGGATCTGATATAATTGCCCAGCAATTCCGCACCTGCGCCCCTACGACCGCACCTGCAATCTCGCACCTGCGGAAATACCAACGCAGATGCGAGACACCAGAACCAGCAACGGTTCAGCTGTCTCCCAAGTGCTAATAACACCCGATGAGCATCCTAAACGTACCCGAGGCCCCCGGGACCCCGTCCAACCACGCACACAAGTCATATAACCTAACACGGACTTGCTCGAGGTTTCAAACCACATAAAATAACACTAACACGATGAATAAAACTAAAAGTCCATAAAAATTCTTCAAACTTCTATAAACATTAAGTTTTGCATTTAAGGTCTGAATCACGTCAAACTAAGTCCTTTTCTTACCAAATTTCACAGATAACACATATAAATCATATTGAACCTATATCAGGCCTCAGAACCATAATACAGGCCCGATATCATAGGTTTCACCTCAAATTTCATTTTCAAAAACCTTTATATTTTTCAGAAAATAATTTTCTTTAAAAATTCATTTCTCAGACTTGTGACCTCAGAATTCGATTCCGGACATACGCCCAAGTCCCATATTTTCCTGCGTACGCTCCGGGACCGTCAAATCACGGGTCCGGGTCTGTTTACCAAAAACGTTGACTGAAGTCAACTTTATTCAAATTTCTAATACAAAATTATCATTTTTATCAGTTTTTTTAACATAAAGGCTTCCCGGCTACACGCCTAGGCTGTGCATGCAAATCGAGGTAAGATAGAAGGAGGTTTTCACGACCTCGGAACACAGAATTAGATAGAATATACGGGATGACATTTTGTGTCATCATAGATATGATGGAATAAGGGTGAATATGTCTTATACGGTGGGATCGGGTTGCACACCAAAACAGGTGGAATAATGGTGGATTAATGTGGTGAAATAAGGGTGAACTATGATACTTATATTGTTATATGATGGGATCAGGTTGCGCGCCGCAACAAATTTATGCATATTATCTATGTTGTGGATGTTATCATGGTAAAATAAGGGAGGATTTTGTGTCGTCTAGTGGGATCGGGTTGCGCGCTGCAACAACCTATGTGTTTTCATTTCTTGAGTTGCGATGGTTTCCGGTATTTTTATCTGAACTGTTAAAGATTGGTAATTCTGGATGGCACTGGAGTATTTTTGATATCCAACTTTCCTAATAATATTTTTTAAATGCATATATACCGTCAAAACTATGCATTAGCATCAATTGATATTTTCCCATAATTTCTATATTTTTAGGGATTTTTGATTAATTTATCCTAGTATTTTATTTATGTAAATAATTATAAATTTCATCACGAAGGACTTTATAACAATTTCATGGTTTAATTTTGCTGTTTATATCCATATTAAGCTCAAATTATTTCATAAGTAGTTATATTTACATTTTTGGTTACAATTGCAATAACTTTGCAATTATAGCCCATGCATGCATTATTTTATTATTTTTACCAGAACATAGCTTGTTGAATTTTTAAGGTATTGAGTAATTATTTTAAAGCATTTCTATGCATGAAATTATTTTTTATAATTTGTTAACTATTTTTATCAATTATTTGGGTATTTAACAAATAGCCTTTTATTTCAGATCTAACCCTTTTAATACCAGCCCAAATCTCTCCTTAATACTAACCCAAAAACCAGCCCAAAACCCCTTAGGCCAAATCTGCACACACCCGACCCAATAGCCCCGTCTAATCGTGGCCGTTGATCATTTTGATCAACGGTCCACATTTAAACCTACCTTAATTAACCCCTAACTAACCCTAACCCTTTTTCATTACTTCCAGACCCCCATTCCCTCACCCCACCAAGTTCTCTCTCAACTCATTCTAGCCCTAGTCGCCGTCACCGGCGAGAATCTCTCTTCTATGGTGTTTCCGTGCCTTCTCCGGCCACCACTGGTCTCCAATACTCCATGGTTCTTCGATTTCATGAGTCATTGAGAAGATCTCAAGGAAAGCCAACATATTCTAGTTTGAAACTTGTTTACCGACCTGTCTCAGGCCATTTTTCGTTTGTAAGTAAGGATTTCCTCTTGTTTTTATTACGAATCCATGGGTTTTTGACCGATTCTCTTCATCTCTACTATTTTCTCAAAACCCTAGTTCGATACTGTCAATTATTTTCAGATCTTTATAGATTTGAGATGATTCGTGTATTATTAAGTGTTTTCCCTCAAAAATCCCTTGTTTTAATTAACTATTTTGATTTAGTCACTCTTTCTAAAACTAGGGTTCATCCCAGACTTTTCTTCAAAGATTTTTCTAATTTCTCAATGTTTAATTAATTATTTCTTCATCATCTTGATTGATTTTTGCATGAATGCTCAAACCCTAGACTATTCTGTGTAATATAATGATTTCTTCGACTTTGTTTCGATATTTTGGTTGTTTCTGTGATGCCGATCGTATAATTTATTTCATCTTTTGGACTTAAATGTTTTCCCTGTTAAATCCGGTGTTCTTTGGGTATTTTTCCCTAATTAATCCCTATTAATGGTTTGAACCTGCTTTTCTTGTTAAATCATGTATTTCTGTGAGGTTTTACTTATCTGAATTCTATTTAGAGAACCTGAGTAATTATTTCCCATAAAATTGATATTCTTTGAATATTTTACTGATTATTTCCTATTAATTACCCTGTTAAAATTTGCATGCAGAAATTTTATTTGTTTCCTTATTTGTGACATGTTTCCCCATTTTACTTGCCTTAATTAATGAACAGAAATTTGGGGATTTTTACTAACTCTTTATATGGCATGATTTTGGATTCTTTGCCTTAATAAACCTCCTGTTGTGACCATTAACTGATTACCCCCAAATTAAGGGGTCTATTCCGGACTCCCTCATGGAAATTGATTCTGTGAATATTTGATTGCCCTTAATTGATTGAATTTCGATTCTCTTTACCTTATTTGTTCTACTCCCCAAGTGCTATATATACACTCTTATTCTACCTCTCAAACACACGAACAGTAGTTCAAAAACACACACACAAAAACTTTCTCACCTCTCTCTTTCTGCTACTTGTGCTCATTGCTTGTCTAGCCGGCTGAAAGCCAAGGCTAGACTGTGGTATTCTACCTACTTTACTTTCTTCTTCTTCTTCTTCCTTAACTGCTATGTTTCTTCTCTTAATGCCATTCCTTCTAATGTAAATCTTAAATCTTTGTGCTTCTTGTTGCTCCATACCTGTTAAATCCTTGTCTTTTTCTGCACTAATTTAATTGCTTATGTACTTAATTGTTCCTTCCTGTTGCTGCTTAGATCAATATGCTTAAGTTTCACCCCTTCTTGTTCAATGTTTTAATCAGCATGTCTATTCTACTTGAGTATTCAATATGGTCTTAAAACATCATGTCTACTTCGTGTCTTCCCTGTCCAGTAATCCCAACTAGTATGGCTACTTTGTATGATTGAATTTCTGTGGCTCTTTCTGTATTACTCAGCATGACTACCTTTGTATCCAGACCTATGTCTCATTATGCTTAACCAACATGTTTATTGCAGTGTTTAAATCCTAGGCTTGCTTGTCTCTTGTCTCAAGTAGCATGTTTACCCTATCACTAAGTATGATTGTAAGATTTGAGTGATTCGTGTTTAAACCTTAAATCAGTGTGTCTTAGTTAATTCATGCCTGTTATGTGTCCCTATTAACTAATATGACTGCCTTCACCCTTCTTCTTATGTGCTTGTGTCTCAAACATCTTGTGTGTAACTGTTTGTTCACCTAGAACTAATTAGGAGAAGTGGAATCTAGGCAATGTGATGCTTTTATGACTATGCTGTTATTTGCTGAACCTTCCTTTCCCTCAAAAGGTTTTCAACATGTTTTTACCTCCTAATATGTTTTTCTAAACTATTGCTACTCTTAAACTATTTTGCGCTCCTAACGATTTTACCTCTATATTGTTTTCCAAAAGTCATCTCAACTATGTCAAGAATTGTCACTTCTACTCTTAGATTACTTAAGTTCTGCCTCTCCAGTGTTTGTACTGTCTAGGAGTCCATGAGATTCCTCCAAACTCTGGCATGGTGGGGCTAGCCCTTCCACACTACACCTAACCACTTCTCCATTTAAAAGGATCTTGGTATGAGCATTGCCGGGAGTCCCTGAGGCCCTTGGGAACTTTGACACACCAGGACACCATATTGGACACTATGAGGCTGTGGCATCTTGGACTATTGGAAGGTCTGGTATTTCCAGGTTCATTTTGGGCCTATTCAGGCTCCATATAGCATACCTTTCATTTATTATGTAATTCATTTATTTATGGTCTGTAAGCATACTCCTTGTAAACTTATATTAGTAAAAGGGGAGGGATTCTTATATAATTTTTGTGGGGAAACCGGGTAGAAATTATGCCTTTAGGTTTATTGTGTTTACTTGCATTAGAAGTCATGCCTTAGGTTCGATATGTTTACTTGTATTAGAAATCATGACTTAGGTTTATTATTCTTACTTTCTTTAGAAACCATGCCTTTAGGATTGTTTCACATACTAGAAAACATGTTATGGCATTTGTTACTGTCACGACCCAATTTTTTCCTCCATTGGTATCGTGATGGCATATAGTCTTAAGGACTAGGTGAGCTTAATATTAAATAAACATAAATCATAATATCAAACTTTTAAATGATTTTTGAAATAACTATCTATGCATTGAACATCTTCCCAAAACCCGGCGAGTACAAGTCATAAGTTTTAAAGAGATTACACTAAAACTCCTAAAAATATCACTGTTCAAATTAAGTACAACAGTGCAACAGAAAAATAAGATGGTGACTCCGAAACCCTGAACGCTGAAACGGTTTTACCTTGAGTCTCCAAAATAGAAACCGTGCTACTAGCAATCAATCGTCCGGCTATGAAAAAATCTGGAATCTGCACAAAAATGTGCAGAAGAGTACCATGAGCACACCACAACGGTGCCCAGTAAGTATCAAGACTAACCTCGGTGAAGTAGTGACGAGGACTAGTCAAGACACCCACTGGTCTAATAAATTAAATAGACATAAGTATAGGAATGACATGACATGACATCTGTCTAATGACTACACAATATAATTAACAGCATAACAAGTACAAAGCGGAAGGAAAATACAACAAATAACAATGGAACATCGTAATATTACACAGAAGAAAGGACGGGAGTACGAGCCAAAAAAGGAAATCACAACACAGTAAGAACAATAGTAACTCAGCACTGCAATAGTTTTTCCACATCAGGCCTTAGCCAACAACTCCAATAAATTGGTCAAATCTTCGAATGTAACCTTTCACCCGCAAGTTTGTATTGAAAACTTTAAAATATAATCATTTCAAATAGAAAACTTCCTTTGAAAGGTAATTCCTCCGAATATATATATATATATATATATATATATATATATATATATATATATATATATATATATATATATATATATATATATATATATATATATATATACACACACACACACACACTTTACAGAAAGAAAATCTTTAAACGTAATTCCTTCAAAATAAACGCTTTTAAAATATACTTTTCCAATAAATGTATTTCAAACGTAGTTTTCTTCAAGATAAATGCTTTTCAAATATACCTTTTGGAATAATAGTCTTACAACATAGTTTTCTTCAAGATAAGTGATTTTCAACTATACTTTTCAATTAAATATCGTTCGAATATACTTTCTTCGAGATAATCTACCGGGATTCCGTCCCGTAGTTCAGAATTAGTCATACAGTACAGTGGATCTCCCGGAATACGTCCATAGTCCCACAAAAAAATATGCAGTGCAGGGGGGATCTCCTAGAATACGTCTATAGTCCCCACAGTAAATATGTAGTGCCACGGTGTCTCCTAGAATACGTCTGTAGTCCCCAATTTAAATATGCAATGCAGTACATGGGGGATCTCCCAGAATACGTCTGTAGTCCCCAATTTAAATATGCAATGCAGTACAAGGGAATCTCCCAGAATACGTCCATAGTCCCCAATTTAAATATGCAATGCAGTACAGGGGGGATCTCCCAGAATACGTCCGTAGTCCCCAATTTAATTATGCAATGAAGTACAGGGGGGATCTCCCAAAATACGTCTATAGTCTCCAATTTAAATATGCAATGCAACCAACAGAGATAACAACTATAACACGACAGAAACATCATACATTACCACAACAAGCACAAAAGCAACAAAAGACAGAAATGCAAAGTGCGACGAGCAAAACAATACAAGAACTTAAGTCAGAAGAACGGTAAAACTCACTCATAATAAATAGCCACTGAAAGAAATGCCAAGTACAAGGAGAAACAATGTAACGAGGAAAAACAAAACAAAACGTAGCAACGATTTCACAATATTTAAGTCCACAACAGGAAGTCAACACAAGTCGAGAAATTTCCAAATACAGACAAGTGGACTAAGGTGTAGGTTATCTAAATTCCTTTTTAAGGTTGAATAATTAAGAAAGATTTTCCAAGAATCCAAATAAGGGTAAGCAGCTAAAGATAATCATAACTCCAATTGCGGCTAAACAATTATAGGGCGAGATAATACTAATTCTAGTTAAATAGGCAGTTTATGAAGGAAAAATATAGCATGATGGTAGAAGAGGTAAAATCTTCAGTTAAGTCATTTAAAATCAAATAAACAACAAAGGAAAACTAAAAGAAAGAAATTCTAATTTAAGCATGAAGAGATGAAATTAGCAATCAGGAACGCAGTCATAATAATTACAACTTCATACACAGGAAATATAAGGACATAAGAACCCTAAAAGTCCAACCCCTTGCAAATAATTCTGAGTACGCACTCGTCACCTCGCGTACACGTGCTACAGTCAACATAGAAAACTCAAATCCTAAGGGGTAATTCTCCCACACAAGGTTAGGCAAGATACTTACCTCAAAGACGACAACCCGGTACTCTAAAATGGACTTCTCGGGCAAAAAGACTTCCGAATGGCTCAAAATCAACTAGAACAACTTCAAAGCACACATAAAACATGTAAGGTATTCCGGATAATAAAGTTTCACTCTTTAAAAAACTCTAAAAATCGACCCAAAAGTCGACCCCTGGGCCTGCACCTTGGAACTCGTCAAATTTTACAAAATCCGAATACCCAAGTCCAATACGAGTTCAACCATACAAAATTTATCAAATTCCGATACCAATTGATCCCTTAAATCACGATTTTTCATTTTAGAAATTTTCTTTCAAAACCAACATTTTCCTCAACTCAAAACACAAATATAATGATGAAAATAAAGATAAAATCATGGAATATATTTAATTCTAGTTGAAGAACACTCACCTAATTGAATTTCGTGAAAAACCCACCAAAAATATCCAAGAACCGAGCTCTAGAAGTCAAAATGTGATAAAAATGGCTTAACCCTCAATTTTGAAGATTTATAATCTGCCCAGGCTTTTAACGAATCGCGAACACGGAGAAAGGACCGCGTTCGCGAAGAAGAAAACTGGAGCTGCCCAGATTTCCCATCGCGAACGCAACAAGGAGCTCGCGAACGCGAAGAAGAAGAAGAAACAGTGAACTACGCGAACGCGTAGGGATGAAGGCGAACGCGAAGAAGAAATTAACCAACAGTCCCAGCCCCTAATCTCTACTACACGAACGCATGGGAAGGGATGCGAACGCGAAGAAGGAAAATTGGGCTGCCCAGAAAGACCCTTCACGAACGCGTAGAGTAGTACGCGAACGCGGAAGATGAGATGGCATAGCTACATGAATGCGTAAGGTGAACGCGAATGCGGAGAACAATTATCCCCTCCTCCAAAATTACCTATCGCGAACGCGGAGGAAGGGATGCGAACGCGAAGAAGAAAACCAGCTGACAGATATCAGCAGTCAAAAATAGTAGGAAATTGACCGAAGGCTAATAGAAACGCACCCGAGGCCCCCGGGACCCTGTCTAAACACACAAACAAGTCATGTAACCTATCACGGACTCGCTTGAGGTTTCAAATCACATTAAACAACGCCGAAACGACGGATCAAACCATAAATCGAACTTATGAACTTTTAAATCTTCAATTATCTAAACTTGTGTCGAAACTAAAGCTGCTCCAACTCTTAGAATCGCATTCCGACTCCGATATCCCGAAAAGTCAACTGTGGCCAAACTTCTCCATTTTTCAAACTTCATATTTTCCAACTTTTGCCGAATTACCTCAAATTACTCTACGGACCTCCAAAAAAAAATTCCGGACGCGCGCCTAAGTCTAAAATAACCATACGAAGCTGTTGACATTACCCAAAACTCATTCCGAGGTCGTTTACACAAAAGTCAACCCTCTGGTCAAATCTCACCGCTTAAGCTTCCAAAATTAAAATCCCTCTTCAAATTCGACTCCGGATCATCCAGTAATTGAATCCAACCATGCACGCAAGTTGATATACTCAATGTGAAGTTTTTCAAGACCTTACACCACCGAACAGAGTTTAAATCTTCAAAACGATCGGTCGGGTCGTTACAGTTACGAAATTCTGCTTCTACATAATCATGATAACCTAGAATGTCTGTTACTAAGTTACTGCTATAATTTTTCCTAACAAAAACGTCCATTCTTTATGTGCATTAAAACCCTACTTTAGGACTATTAGTGCATTCTCTTTAAACCCATGTATTCATCGCGTAAAATCAGTAACTATCCTGCCTATAAGAGTGTTTAAAAACAATCCCAACATTTAGATATCATGTTATAGGTATAAGTGTGTATGAAAACAGTTTCGTCATATTCAGCACTTAGACAAACATGTTTATAGGACATAATCAATTCAAACCT
The DNA here is from genome assembly GCA_005239505.1 of Nicotiana paniculata. Lineage (NCBI taxonomy): Eukaryota > Viridiplantae > Streptophyta > Magnoliopsida > Solanales > Solanaceae > Nicotiana > Nicotiana paniculata. The sequence continues at coordinate 55,887 of ML321230.1, forward strand.
TTTGTTTTAAATTGATTTCTATAATCCTGATTACATTTAGACAGCATGTTCATAGGGCATCATAGATCCACACCTAGGAAAGCTTGTAGGTAATTCAGATCTTAAAAAAAATGGTGAACTATGTTGTGCTTATTTGTAAACTGCCCAGATTCAACAGATCCTAAAATCAGTAGGCAAACTGATTAGGTTTCTGTAGCTTCGTCTTAACCCAATGTTGCATATATTCTGTTCACTCATCTAGACATCCTACTCTAGGGCCTTTTTGAAACATCTGAAATCTTGCTGTTTGAGACGTGCTAATTATTTGTTTATTTGTGGAGGTAAACATGAGCCTTTTGATTGTTCTTTACTTAACAGTCATATATGTTCATTGTTTTCGCTTAGATTTTCTCCTTTAAACACCTTAGGAAAGTCTAGAACTACCTAAATTAGAGGTCCTAAACACCTCCGGGACCATAAGGAAGGGACGGGTAATGCACGCATAGAGTTCGTTAATCAAAACACCTTCCCCTCAAGGTAATTTCAATCCCTTACCCAATCTTTTGTAACACAAATCGTTTTTTATGAGTTATTTGCAATAAGTGCCCTAACACACCCTAAATCTGTTCGGTGGCGAATCTTCAACTCATGTACCCCTTTCCCAAAAGGAAACGAGTTGTCCCAATAAATGTCGAAACCCTGACTTCCGCTGCAAAGAGGAAAAAAAGGGGGCGCGACAGCATGGCGACTCTGCTGGGGATTTTAGGCTTTTACCATAACAAATTTGCTTTGTGAATTAGTCAAAACATGTTTTTCATTGTTAATACATGCGCACCCTTTCCCTTTCCCTTTTATGTGAACTTGACTGTTTATTTTCAAGTATTTATTTCCTCAATGCGAAAATGACTTGTTTCTTTGTTTTCCTTCTCAATGTCTTTCAATTATAAATGTTGTATTTATTGCTTTTATTACATGCAAATATGTGACAACATGTTATTTACTACTGCATAAATCATGCTCAACATCATATTCCACTCGTGCCTAAACAATCCTATAGCAACGCTTGATGAGTGGTTGCGCTCTTCCGATATATTACCCTTAAATTCGGAAAGGCTTATTTGCGGTAAAACTAGTCGATCAGTGGTGCAGTCGATGGTTCCGTGCCTTTCCCCATCAAGTTGTCCGCTTGAGGGTACCAGTCTAGACCCCCATATCAACCTTACTCTTATTATAATTGTGCATGCATCATGGTCAAACTTAGCCGAGTTAGTATGATTTCCACATAATAACCCTTTAAGACAAGCCTTATCCAAAGTCCACCGGGGTTTCCATAATCCCAACGGACGCAACCACGTTTTGTGCATTAATTTGGAGAACTAAATGCCAACATGCCAATCATGAATATATAAATAGTCGAATCAGGTGGGGGAAAGGGCCTAACCTTTTTGTTTTGCAGAAAATAAGACACGAGGTCCCCATATTCGGCATGGTCAGCAACATACCACCATTGCTACTAGATTGGTGGGAAGACCTTTCCTCAAGTGACAAGAAACATGTGAACAAATACTTGGGCAATTTTCCTTCCCTGTTAGACATTCATCCAAACAACATACTTATCGAAGCCGCAACTCTATTCTAGGTTAGTGAGAGAGTCGTGTTTCGTTTTGGGGATATAGAAATGACACCACTCCTTGAAGAAATCGGGGGATTCGCTGGACTGCCTTGGGACAGCCCTGAGCTATTGGTACCAGAGAACCGCACTAGTAAGGGATTCCTAAAGATGATGGATCTAAAGAAGAATGCTTACTTGGAATGCTTGAAGAAGTACTATATACCCTTTGATTATCTGTATGAAAGATACGGTCATAACAAGTCTTACTGTACATTCCATGATGAGTTTTCTATCACTTCTCTATGTCACATCCATCGCAGAGTTTGTATATTCATTATGCTTCTTGGGTCTGATAATGTTCCCAATGAAAAGGGAAAGAATCCACACTAGACTAGCCATAGTCGCCAAGACATTAATGGAGGTAATTGAGGGACATACATACACTATAGTCCCTATGATCATAGCCGACATCTACCGGGCTCAGGACCGCTGTCAGAAAGGGTTCAAGCATTTTGAGGGTTGCAATTTACTACTACAGTTGTGGTTATTGGAGCATCTTCAAAAGGGTCAGTACCATCAAGAATTTCCGCGAAGGGCTTGGAACGATCATATTGCCTTCCATCACCCTAAGTGAATGACTTACATTTCGGACAGGTTTGCCTAATCGAAAAGTGCCAAAAAATGGGTAGATTTCTTCGACAATCTGACCGAGGAGGAAGTACAATGGATGTTTGAATGGTTCCCGACTGACGAGTTCATCATTAGGTCCAGGGACGGTCCTCACATAGTGTTGATTGGGTTAAAAGGGATACACCCTTATGTCCCCTTCCGGGTTATGAGGTAAGCAGGTAGGAAGCAGGTCACACTGCGGGTTGCAAAGATGAGCCATTTCAAAGCAGACTTCCAAGATGATGACGTCTCTTACAGGTTCCAATCTCATCATATGTGGCACTGCAAGATCATTGTAGAGAAGAACTCCATTGATCCCAACAGGTATCACGCAGGGTGTGCATCCTTCTACCCGGCATGGTTAGAAGACAACCTAGATGGGATAGTGAAGCCAAGAACCGATCGAGGAAATAGGATCATAGATGAAGACGCCGAGGCCCAAGTCAAATACAACAAATTGCGCAAGAGGGTTCATGACTCCGAGACTGAATGTCGGGAGATACACGAGACAAATATGAGGCTGAACAATGAATGGAAGGAAATGGCTATCAACTCCGATAAAAGGTTAGAATATCTGGAGCAAGGTTTTGTGGAGCTGGAGGGTAAAATCATAAAGAGGATCAACAACTGCCAAAATGCTGAAGGAAGCGAAGGAGCACATTTAGCCAGAGCCTACCTGTTGCTGGGTCTGCACGAGCTGGGGAATCTAGCTGATGGAGTTAGAAAGATCAAGTCCGGGGAAGGTCCTTCTAGGACCAAATAGACTAAAAGTACTTGCTTTTCTAAATGTAATAAGGCCAAGTGCCAATAGTGACTTATCTTTATATTCATCGCGATCATATTTTGGGATGGATGAAAGAACTATGGAACAAATGGAGAGGAGAATTGCACGCAAAATATGTGAAGGGTTGTTACACCCCATATTTTCGTACATGAAAATATGGCATAAATAAATTGATTAATGAGAGCTTGGAAGTGAGATGTCACGTCCTGCATTTTTGTAGGCTGAAGTTTTATCATAAGTTAATCGACGTGACTTGGGGAACGAGATTTATTTGGAATTATAAGTATCACACTATTTCAAACAAGGAATGCGTAAATTGGTGAAGGTGGGAGGAAAAGCAAGTCAAAGAAAATGAATTTTCGTCCAAGTTTGGCATGTTGGAATAAAATTCAGACCGAGCTAAAATACCTGGTATTTATGGACTAGTACCATGCAAGGTACCATATGACCACGGTAGTATGATGTATAAAGTATATTAAAAATGAATAGTATTTTTTTGATAATTTGAGATAATTCTTAATTATACGGGTAACTGATTAATTAACGGGTTACGAGACATTACCTAATTAACTAATAAGTGGATAAAAATTAATAATTATCCCCCAAAAGAAACGTGGCATCTAGACACACTATAAGCAAATGACTAAGGTCATATGTCTCTAGGTGTCAAAATAAGACTTATCCACTTCTATAAAAACTTTTGACAAGGCTTCCTTTCCATGTGTTGAATATAAAAGAAAAAAATCAAAACATGATTCATTCCAACAATTAGCACTTAGGATTGAGTAAATGGTTAAGAGATTCTCCAAAAGCAGAATGTGCGATTCATGCAAAAATCTTCACTTCCAAACTAGATAGGTAGATATCTATAGGTACAAAGGCTTGTAAATATTGCCTAAAGCCACTTATTCTTTCAGAAAATTCCAGTGGCAATTGTTATATATTATTCATAAGAGTATAACAATCTATAGAGACATCAAAAAGGTTGTACACCAGTAGGATCTTTAGTATGCATTGTATTTAAGAATTTTGGACGAAAGTTTTGCAATTAAATCCTCCTACAAGGTTCCAGCGAGAATTTTAAGAATTGTAGCAATATAAAATTTTGTGGGTCTAAAGGAGTACGGTGCAACCTTTTTCAAGAACATTATACAGATTTTTCCTTATTCCATGTATGTTAAGGCTACCCCTTCTTTCATTTTAGCATGATCCAAATTATGCAGAAAAAAAAAAGCATGATTTCCCATAAATTACTCTATTCACAGAGATATTAGGGGTGTCTATATTCTTATTTCCCATGTGAATTATTATTATCTTCTGTTCATGGGTCTGAGAAAAATACGTATTTGATAATGTTTGTCCGAAAGGCATATTAATTTCTATGGAATTCCGAGGAAATCTTATTAACGTATTTCTTATGCATTTCATGCATTTATACATGTATATTGAACCATGACCAGATGGTGTTATATACACGTATATATATATATATATATATATATGTATGTATATGTATATGGGATAAGGGAACGGTTATGGCGTTATATATGCACCACTACCTGATCAGCTAGTATATGTTGATGATTTGCCCATAGTGGCCGAGATGTTATGATGGGATGCCCTCATAGGCCTGATGATTTTATGAAATATATACCTATGCTCGACATGACATTCATACTCATATGCATGACATTATATGTATTTCATGATTTACAGAATTATCCAGGCTTACAGGTTGAGTCACTTACTCTATAATTCTTCCATGTCTGTGATGTACTTATTTATGTGCCTTACATAATTGGTACATTATTCGTACTGATGTCCATTTTTCCAGGGGACGCTGTGTTTCATGCCCGCAGGTCCCGATAGATAGCTCGAGAGCCCTCCAAGTAGGTTATCAGCTCAACGGAAGATGTTGGTGTGCTCCATTTGCTTCGGAGTTGCTCGTTTGGTTAGTATGATTTAGACGTGTGTTGTATTATAGCGGGACTCTGTCCCAACCTTTATGAAAATTATGTATTCTTAGAGGCTTGTAGATAGATGTCATGCACGTAAAAGATTGCATGGCCTTGTTGTCCTATGTTCAGTATGCGAGTGGATATTTGGTCTTATAGGCCCGTATGTCTTACGTATAAGTTGGTATCTCACGTTGTATTCTACTTATCTCACGGCAGCCTTCCGGCTCAGTTATCTACGATAGTATGATACGTTATGTTGGTACACGGTTGAGTAAGGTACTGGGTGCCCATCGCGGCCCATCAGTTTGGGTCATGACAAAAGTGGTATCAGAGCGGTTCTGTCCTAGGGAATCTACAAGCCGTGTCTAGGAGAGTCTTGTTTATGGGTGTGTCATGCACCACACTTATAAGCATGAGGCTACAAGGCATTTAGGACTATCACTCTTTCTTCTTTCTCTAGATCGTGTGGTAGAGCTCAGTTGTAAGAACTCAATTTCCTAAACTCTATCTTATTTATCATACGATGATGCTTACATTTAGAAAGACGATTGGTAGAGATATAGCTGTGTAAGAGTTGAGTCCGAGGAACTCGATTTTTGCATGATGCTTATGAGGGATAAAAATAATGTATTCAGCATATCATGTGTATACTATGATGTGTAAGCTTCTTGATAAGAATCTCTAAGGAAAGAATGCCTATCCACTACGGTAAAAGCAATGAAAGAATTAGAGGGTGCAAGTTTCAACAAGTAAAAGAAGCAAAATGAAGAGGGGTACGAGATACTTAGTTAGTAGAGATGAACATTATCTACAATTCAAGCAGAGAAGTATAAGCATTATTGAGTTACCTTTAACAATAACATATGTATGTACAGTCAGTCACACCTATCTCAGTCATGTCCTATGGGAGCTAACGGATATGGTTTAAGAGAAGGATGGGATATCAGGATCCGGCTGGGATTATAGTACCCAAATGGTAGATGGATTAGTAGAGTCAGTTGACATTTACGAAGGATAGTGCAAACGTGATAATTGATCTCCTTGTGAGACACCTAGATGGTGCACTCTAAAATAGTACAGCTAGATATGAGTGTTACAAATATAGGTAACGGAATCCTGGAAAGGATAATATTATCTTAGTATGGCTCCCATACCCGGTAGAGAGATAACACTAAGAAAATCGAAGAGCCGGTGGATGAGCAATGGGGAGCTAAAAGCAAAAAAATATCTTATTGAAGTTTTCAGAATAAAGTGATAGACAGAAATGTTAGAAGGAAATAAGAAGAGAGATAATGAAGCATTAAGAGTATGATGTGGTATATGGATGACAACGGCAGGTCAAAAAGATGACAGTATTACAGAGTATATAATCAAGTGAAGGAAAAGATGAGAGGAGCCAAGCCTTGAGACAACAAAAAAGTATAGGCCATACAGTCATATCCTCATTTGGAGAAATAAGTTTGTGACTCCAACGAAACTACCGGAAGGAAAAGTTAGACCCTAGAATAATAGAAATCAATATGGGTTGGTGAACAAGATAAACTAAACGTAAATTAAGGGACTGGGGGATTGGATAATAGTCGTCATCATTAGAGTTTCAGATTTAATTTCGGCGATGATAGAATGGAAAACTAAAGAAGATTCATGAGAAATTCAGAGAATGGTCATTCAGGAAGATGCTTCCCTAAAGCAAACAATGCGATCAAAGTTAAGCTTAAGGGACTATGTGTGCTACTTACACTAAGTGTCATCCTCTTGAGTAAGGAATTTCATTATCCTTGGTATAGAAGGATTACCGCAAGGAGAGTAAGGGTCATCGATGATGTGAAAGGACGCCAAAAATGAAGAGGTAAAACATCAATAGGTAGGTCGTCATAGCTTCAGCTCTTAGTACTCCCCTAAACGGGGAAATATAGAGTGATGTGGAATTGAGTCGGAATTAAGTGATTTTAATGACTATGGAATGGTAAAGGAAGAATGCGATAAAAAATGAAAAAGGAATGAGATGGAACTTATCCAAATCCTACATATATACTATGATTCAAGTGTAAGAACGACATCAAGGAGAGGAAGTAAAGGTTCCAGCCCGAGGTGTTATTATTAAATAAAGAGCCAGTGCGAGACGCAAGTTAAGATAAAGAAAATAACCCAAGAAAGATTACGTGGAATGTTGAGACGAGAATGGGCCAACGAGTAGTAGCAATTGATCAGGAATAGCCTAGCTATGGCTAAGCATGAGGTTATAGACGAGTCAAGCAGATCGTGTAAGATAAACATAGTAAAACCTAATATTGTGAATTCAACCTTACAGTTATGACATCGTGATCCCTGAGAAATATTCAGGTAGGAGTTGGAATAGTAAAAGGTACCATATGCGGAAATAAAGGAGAATGTCATTGGGAAGACAGTCAAAATATTAGTTCAGAAGCAACCCTACAAGCACAAGGGCATGGAGGTAAGTAACTGCGGATAATTACAGGCGAGGAAGAACGTCAGAAATTCCATCAGGTATTCGATGTTATAAGCTCTCATATTTACAAGAGTCAGAGGGTCCTCCCTAAATACTACAATGAAAGACTAGCTGAGAAAGTAAGGAAGAAGGTTTCAACCTAAGCTCAGTGACCTAAGAAGAGAATGGTCTTATAACACAGTCTCACAATAACATTGTATGGACTCCAAAAAAAATGGCACCTACCGTGGCTAATGAACGGGAAGTAAAACAAAAGTGATATCCAAGATCACATCAGTTGTATGGAATTCCAATATGCGTGGGCCCTAAGATAAGCTAAGTATGCACATGAAAGGGGGAAGAAAGACCAGGAAAATTAAAATCCTACTTTTAAATAAAGCTAAGATGGAACAAAAGAAATTATTCAATCAATGATCCAAAGTGGATTACATCATAAACACACTTAAGGGTTCAGAGTTTTATACATGCAACATATATAGCAGTAGAAGATTCTGATATATGTTAAAAGAAAGAATTAATTTCAGTTCATAAACGAAGAATTGTATCATGCATATTCCTCAGCGCCCATGAACGGCTAAACAGAATGACTAATACCGTGTGTAACGACCTGACCGGTCATTTTGAGATTTTAAGCTCCATTCGATGGCATAAGGCCTTGAGCAGCTTCACATTATGTATATCGATCTGCGTGCATGGTTGGATTCAATAACCAGATGATTCAGAGTCAAATTGAAAGAAGGATTCTAGTTTTAGAAGCTTAAGCGGTGAGAATTTGACCGGAATTTGACTTTTTGTGTAAATGGCTCCTGAATGAGTTTTGGATGATGTTAGCAGCATTGTTGGGTGATATTAGACTTAGGAGTGTGTCCGGAATGTAATTTGGAGGTCCGTGGTAGAATTAGGCTTCAATTGGCGAAAGTAGAAAATTTGGCGATTTTGGTCGGCAGTGGAAAATCAGGTATCGGGGTCGGAATGGAATTCCAGAAGTTGGAACAGGTTTGTGGTGTCATTTTTGACGTGTGGGCAATATTTCAGGTCATTCGGACGTGGTTTGGTAAGTTTCGGCATCGTTGGCGAATTTTGGAAGTTTAGAAGTTCTAAGGCTTGAATCCGAGGTTGATTCGGTGTTTTGGTGTTATTTTGGGTTTTTTGAAGGTTTGACTAAGTTCGGAGAGTGATATATGACTTGTGGGAATTGTTGGTTGAAGTCCCGAGGGGGTCGGGTGAGTTTCGGATAAGTCTGGGTTGTGTTGCGCTCGTTTTTGATGTTTCAGCGTCGTTTCTTCAAGCATAATTGATACTACATCAATAAAATGAGCTCAAATTTCTGTTTCTATTGATGCATTATATCCGTATCATAATTATGAAGCTATAGCAAAAAGAATCGTCTAATTTGGACATCATATGAGGAAGTTATGCTCATTTTAGTGTCAGAGAAGAGAGCTGGTGCTGGTGTTTCGCAGGTGCGAAGTTGAGTCAAGGGAGGCAGCTCACCGTGGAGTCAGGTCCAGAATGTGTCAAGCTCCGGTCGGATAACCAGAAACACCAGTCCCAGAACATGTACCATTAAGTACAGAAGTGCAACATGAGTACATAAATATATATGTACCCAGTAAGTATCCCGCCTAACCTCGAAGAGGTAGTGACGAGAGGTCTACATGACACTCACTAAGGTCCAACAGTATAATTTAATAAAATGTAAATAAAACAGTAGGAATGTAAGGATAGTGGAGCAAAAAGTATATACGTAAGGTACTGAGATCCAGGAAAAAGAATGTTGGGGATAAATAAAACAATTAGCCAGGAAAAAAATGCTGGGGATAAATAAAACAATTACCACTTCACTTGTTCCCAAATATATGTCAAATCAATTGCATGAAATTTAATAACAAATAAATCATACGCATGCAGGGTAAGGACAATCGGCCGGAGTCATAAGATAGTCACGCTCGTGAACTGCCGAGGATCGAACGGCCCATACCAAAAGTGCACCTCTCAACCTCTCTATGCACTGCCGAAGGATCGATCGGCCCGTCCCAAAAGTGCATCTCTCAACCTCTCTATGCACTACCGAAGGATTGATTGGCCCGTCCCAAAAGTGCATCTCTCAATCTCTCTATGCACTGCCGAGGATCGATCGGCCCTTCCCAAAAGTGAGTCTCTCAATCTCTCTATGCACTGCCGAAGGATCGATCGGATCGTCCCCAAAGTGCGTCTCTCATAAGAGTGGGGGAAATCACACTCCGCTCGCGGAATACAAATTGCGAGGCGGTCACATGCACATACATTATCCCTTTTTAAAAAGAGGATACCTTTCCATGATCAATTTCTTACAAGTTTTCTCAAATTTCATAACTTCGGGGATGTAAGCAATATGAAATGTAAATTCTGCACGTATATAGTTCATATAAAGTAAAACACAAGGCATGATGTGGGCCTAACTACCCGGACATAATAGTAATAGTCGCTACGTACGGACAATTGTCACTTTGTACGCACGTAGCCCCCACAAATTATCACATATAGCATTTAAATCACCTAGGGGGACAATTCCCCCTTACAAGGTTAGAAAGGAGACTCACCTCGTGTCGAAACTACCCCGCGGACCAAGGATGCGAGAATCTTCGAACTCTACACCCGAGGACTCGCAACTAGCCAAATACGATATAATGACATCAATGCATGCTCAAAGTAGGGAAATTATCCTAACTTTTCAATAATTCAACATTCTTGAGAAATTCTCAAAATCCAACCCGGGGCCAGCACGCTCGGATTCCATAAATTCTCGAAGGGAACACTCACCCAAAGCCTAAGGATCATTAATATACGATTCTTACTTGAT
>ML321231.1:0-37225 GCA_005239505.1 Nicotiana paniculata
AATTAAACAATTTAGGCCAAGTTTAATCATTAAGCGACCGTGCTAGAACCATGGAACTCGGGAGCTCCCAACACCTTCTCCCGGGTTAACAGAATTCCTTACTCGGATTTATGGTTCGCAGACAATTTAAATAGAGTCAAAATTCCTCGGTTTTGGGATTTGTAATAAATAAATGGTGTCTCGAAACACCGTAAAAAATCCAGGTGGCAACACTAGATAAAATAAATCCCAAAAATCGAATAATGTCACATAAAGTGAAAAAACTCCCTTGTTACCCTTACCAGTGAAAAAGGAGGTGTGACACTTTTCTGTCACGACCCCAAATCCTAAACCGGCCGTGATGGCGCCTATCGTGGAACTAGGCTAGCCGAATACCGCATGTTCGCAATTTCTTTTGAAAATCCCAATCAAGTTTCAAGCATTTCATAAAATATACAGAAATTACTGAATAAAGTAGGCCAATTATACAGTGCCGCCAACCCCAAAACCCGGAGCCAACATGTCATGAGCATTTAGAGAAATAAGCCAAAATATACCATTATAATACAAAACCTCCGAATAAAAACTAGATACATCAAAAAGGGAAAACAGAGATGCTGCGGACGCCGAACAACTACCTCTATATCCCGCAATTCGGCTCCGTGCGGAATAACTGGCTAATGCTCGATATCTGCACCTGAATCTGCACACAGAGGTGCATGGAGTAATGTGAGTACGCCAACTCAGTAGTAATGAAAATAAACCAAGTCTAAGCGGCAAGGAAACACATAAAATCAATGACATCAAATCACAATATACACAACCTTACTTTCCAATAGTATAACATATATATATGACATCATCATGCCTTAAATCCAACTTCAGAAAAATCCTTTGAAGAATGTATATTTTTCAACAACTTCCAATCGAAAGATTTAGTACGAAAATGAAATGAATCATATAGAGGCCCCTCGGGAAAAACATGTATCATAATCAGCCCCTCTGGCATGCCTCACAGTCACTCATAATCAGCCCCTCGGACATACCTCACCATCACTCGTAATCAATCACTCAGCACCTCACAGTCACTCAGCACCTCATAGTCACTCATGCCTCCCAATCACTCGTCACTCGGCACTCTGTGCGCTCACTTGGGCTGTGTACAGACTCGGGAGGGGCTCCTTCATCCCCAGCTCTAATATCACTCAGCACCTCACAGTCACTCAGCACCTCATAGTCACTCATGCCTCCCAATCACTCGTCACTCGGCACTCTGTGCGCTCACTTGGGCTGTGTACAGACTCGGGAGGGGCTCCTTCATCCCCAGCTCTAATATCACTCAGCACCTCACAATCAGGCCCTCGTCCTCACTCAGTAGAACCACTCAAAAGGCCCATCGGGCGAATCAGTAAAACAGGGTACTCGACCCAAAACGTCATTTTAGATCTCAAAGTGGTGTAAACATGCTGAGTTTCGAAAACAGTAAGCACAATGCAACTGAGTGAAAACATCAATACATAGTGAGATAAAACAGCAGTAAAAAGCCCCAAGGGGTCTAAATAGATCGGCACGAGGCCCCAAACACGGCTTATAGCCCAAATATTTCAACAATCATTAGAATATGATTTAACATAAGGTTTTGAGTAAAATGTGCAACTCATTAGTTGCCGCAGAGTGGACCTAGTCCAATCTGAAAATCAATACGCGCCACATATTCGTCATCTGACATGTGCATCATTCTCAAATCAGTGAGAAAATATGTAGTCTGGGGTTCCATACCCTCAGGACAAGATATATAACCATTACTTACCTCTACCGGGCCACAACACTAGTCTGCAATGATCTTGCCCTCAAATTGGATCCCGATTGCTCCGGATCTAGCCAAAACCAGTTTAACATCATCAATATATATCAAAGGAACTCAACCTAATCGAAAACTATCAAATTATACAAGAATCTCGAAATTCGGCCAAACCCGATCCTCGGGCCCACGTCTCAGAATTTGATAAAATTTGCATTATTATAATCCTCGTCCTCCCACAATTCTATACATACCAAGAACACTAAAATCGGACCACAATTGCCCACTCAAATCCTCAAAAGAAAAAGTAATTTCCCATGCACCCTTCTTCCCCAATTTGGGTTTAATTCCAGGAAATTATATGGTTTATTTACATAGAAATCGACATATAAACGAGTTATGAAGTTAAAAACCTTACCTCCAAGTGATTCCCTTCAATTCCCTCTTCAATCCTCTCAAAAAGTGCTCCCAACTCGTCAACAATGGAGGAAATATGAGCTATTCTCGCACAAATAGACTTTTAAAATATTCTGCCCAGCCATTAATTTTTCTTCACTGCGATCGCGAACCTTGGCACGCGATTGCGATGCACAGACCAACCAACCAATGTGATCGCAATACAATACATGCGATCGCATAGAATAATTCTCCACCCCAGACACGCGCCTCAAAATACTCCACGCGATCGCATTACCTAACCTGACCAACCTATGCGATCGCAATCCTAACCACGCGATCGCATAGAAAAAAATGCATGCCCCACTATTTTACTCTACACGATCGCAATCATCCCCCCGCGATCGCGTAGAAGGAAACCAGAACCTCACACCAGCAAAAATCTGCCCAGTTTTCAAGCCAAGAGTTGGTCCGTTAACCACCCGAAACACAATCGAGGCCCTCAACCAAACGTACCAACATATCCCGTAACATCATTCAAACTTATTTGAGCCTTCTAAACACCAAAAACAACTCAACAACACCAAAATCACATCAAATTCAAGCTTATGAACTTTGAAACTTCCAAATTTTTCCAACTATGTCGAAACCAACCAATACACCTCTGATTGACCTGAAATTTTGCAGACATATCCAAAATGACATTACGAACCTGTTCCAACTTCCGGAATTCCATTCCGACCCCGATAGCCTATTTTTCACTGCCGGCCGGAAATTGCCAAAAACCAACTTTCGCCAATTCAAGCCTTATTCTACACCGGAAATCGCAAAAATATTCTGAACACGCTCATAAGTCCCAAATCACCTAACGAAGCTATCTGATCCATAAAATCCGCATTCTGAGGTCGTTTACCAATAAGTCAACTCTCAGTTGATTTTCTCAACTATTAGGCTACTTGAAGAGGCTCAATGCCTCAATTCTCACCATAACCACTCCGGACCCAAACCAACTGACCTAACACAACAAAAACAGGCTTGCAATATATAAAAAATGCAGAAATGGGGGAAACGTGGTAAAACTCACGAAACGACCGGCCGGGCCGTTACATCCTCTCCCTCTTAAACAAATGTTCGTCCTCGAATGGGTCGAGAAATATACCTGGAGTCTCGAATAGGTGAGAATATCCGTCCCGCATCTCTCGCTCGGTCTCCCAGGTGGCATCCTCCACCGGCTGCCGTCTCCACGGAACCTTCACTAAAACTATATCCTTAGACCTTAGCTTCCTGACCTGTCGACCCAAAATAGCCACTGGCTCTACCTCATATGACATATCACCCTCGAGTTGAACCGTGCTGAAGTCCAAAACATGGGAAGGGTCACCAACATACTTTCGGAGCATCGAAACATGGAATACTGGATGAATACTCGATAAACTGGGAGGCATAACAAGCCTATAAGCCACCTCAAATGGCTCAATGAACCTGGGACTTAGCTTCCCTCTCTTCCCGTATCTCACAACACCCCTCATGGGTGACACCTTCAGCAACACCTTATCCCCAACCATGAAAGACACATCTCGGACCTTCCGGCCCGCATAACTCTTCTGCCTAGACTGCGCCATGCGAAGCCGCTCCTAAATCAACTTCGCCTTACTCAATGCATCTTGAACCAAGTCTGTGCCCAATAGCCTAGCCTCGCCCGGTTCAAACGAACCAACCGGAGACCTGCACCTCCTACCATATAAAGCCTCATACGGAGCAATCTGGATACTCGACTGATATCTGTTATTATATGAAAACTCCGCTAGTGGCAGAAACTAGTCCCATGAACCAACAAAGTCAATCACACAAGCACGCAACATGTCCTCCAAAATATGAATGGTATGCTCCGACTGCCCGTCGGTCTGAGGATGAAACGATGTGCTCAACTCGACCTGAGTAACCAAATCTCTCTGCACGGCTCTCCAAAACTAGGAGGTGAACTGAGTGCCTCTGTCGGAAATGATAGAAATTGGAAACCCATGCAATCAGATAAGCTCCCTGACATAAATCTCGGCTAACCTCTCCGAAGAATAAGTAGTACCAACGGGAATGAAGTGGGCATATTTGGTCAGCCGATCCACAATAACCCATATAGCATCAAACCTCCTCAAAGTTTGTGGGAGTCCAACTACGAAGTCCATGGTGACCTGCTCCCACTTCAACTCCGGAATATCAAACCTCTGAAGCAATCCACCTGGTCTCTGGTGCTCATACTTGACCTACTGACAGTTGAGACATCGAGCCACAAACTCCACAATATCCTTCTTCATCCTCCTCCACCAATAATGCTACCTCAAATCCTGATACATCTTCGCGGAACCCGGATGGATGGAATACCGCAAATTATGAGCCTCTGCTAGAATCAAATCTCGAAGCCTATCTATATTGGGCACGCAAATCCGGACCTGCATCCTCATGACCCCGTCATCACCAATTACCACATCCTTGGCATCACCGCGACGGACCCTGTCCTGAAGAACAAGTAAATGTGGATCATCATACTAGCGTGATCTAATCTGATCGTAAAGAGAAGACCTGGAGGATACATAAGACAACACCCGTGGGGGCTCTGATAGATCCAATCTCACCAACCGACCTACCAAGGCCTGAACATCAAGGGCTAATGGTCGCTCTGCTACTTGAAGGTAGGTTAGACTCCCCAAACTCTCTGCTCTGCGACTCAAGGCATCGGCCACTACATTGGCCTTCCCCAGGTGATATAAGATAGTGAGGTCATAATCCTTGAGGAGCTCTAACCATCTCCTCTGCCGCAAGTTCAAGTCCTTCTGCCTCAGCAGATACTGCAAACTACGATGATTAGTGAAAATCTGACACTACACTCCATAAAAATAATGCCGCCAAATCTTCAAGGCATGAACAATGGCAGCTAACTCAAGGTCGTGCACTGGATAATTCTTCTCGTGCATCTTCAACTATCTGTACGCGTAGGCAATCACCCTACCGTCCTGCATCAATACCGCTCCCAAACCAACTCTAGAAGCATCACAATAGACTGTGTAAGAACCCAATCCAGCAGGCAAAACTAGTACCGGAGCTGTAGTCAATGCTGACTTGAGCTTCTGAAAGCTCTCCTCACACTCATCAGACCATCTGAATGGAGCACCCTTCTGGGTCAATCTGGTCAAAGGCGAAGCAATAGAAGAGAATCCCTCCACAAAGCGACGGTAATATCCCGCCAAACCAAGGAAACTCCTAATCTCTGTAGCTGAGGACGGTCTGGGCCAACTCTGCACCGCCTCTATCTTCTTTGGATCAACCTGAATCCCCTCACTAGACTCTACGTGCCCCAAGAAAGCTACCGAACCAAGCCAAAACTCACACTTGGAGAATTTCGCATAAATCTTCTCCTCCCTTAACCTCTGTAACACAACTCCCAAATGTAGAGCATGCTCTTCCTGGTTACGAGAATAAACCAGGATGTCATCAATGAACACAATGACGAAGGAATCAAGATAAGGCTGAAACACACTGTTCATCAATTTCATGAACGCAGTTAGGGCATTGGTCAGCCCAAACGACATAACCAAGAACTCATAATGACCATATCTGGTCCTGAAAGCAGTCTTCGGAACGACAGAATCCCGAATCCTCAACTGATGATACCCAGATCTCAAATCAATCTTGGAAAACACTCTGGCTCCCTAAAGCTGGTCAAACAAATCATCAATGTGGGGCAAGGGATACCGGTTCTTCACCGTAACCCTGTTTAGCTGCCGATAATCAATACACATACGCATGGACCCATCCTTCTTCTTCACGAACAACACTGGTGCACCCCAAGGTGACACACTAGGCCGAATGAACCCCTTATCCAGGAGTTCCTTAATATGCTCCTTCAATTCCTTTAGCTCCGTTGGTGCCATACGATAAGGTGCAATAGAAATAGGCTGAGTGTCTGACACCAAATCAATACCAAAATCAATATCCCTGTCAGGTGGCATACCTGGCAGGTCTGCAGGAAACACATCCGTAAAGTCACGGACCACAGGAACTGAATCAATAGCGGGAGTCTCACCACCGACATCCCTCACAAAGGCCAAATAATATAAACACCCTTTCTCAACCATGCGTTGAGCCTTCAGGTAAGAAATCACCCTGCTAGGCATATACTCGAAGAACCTCTCCACTCAACCCTCGGACACCCCAGCATAGCTAAGGTCACGATCTTAGCGTGACAATCAAGAACAACATGGCACGGAGATAACCAATCCATGCCCAATATCACATCAAAATCGACCATGCTGAGTAACAGTAGGTCCACTCGGGTCTCTAGACCCCCAATAGATATCATGCACGACCGATACACACGGTCCACAATAACAATATCACCCAGCGGAGTCGACACATGAACAAAGGTGACTAGAGACTCACGGGGCATATCCAGAAAACCGGCAAAATATGAAGAAACATAGGAGTATGTAGAACCAGGGTCAAATAAAGTCAAGGCATCACGGCAATAGATTGAGACAATACCTGCGATCACGGCATCTGAGGCCATAGCATTCGTCCTTGCTGGAAATGCATACATACGAGCCTGACCTCCCCCTGCTCAACCTCCCCCTCTAGGGCGGCCTCTGGCTGACTGACCACCACCCATGGCTGCCTAGGTGGGTGGTGAAGCGACTGGAGCTGAAGTCGAGGGCTGTTCCCTCTGCTGAGAAGATCCACCGGAACGGAGAGGACATTTCCTCGACACATGCCCAAACTCTCCACACTCAAAGAAACTCCCTGGAGCTGGAGGCGCGGACTGATAGAAACCCCTAGCACCCGTACGGCCACTGGAAAACTTATGCATAGAAGAACCCTGAACTGGGGGTGCTCGAGCTGCAATCTGAGCTGGGAGGCACCAAATAAAGTGCGGCCTGACTGAGAACCACTGGGACCCTGCCTCAAAGACGCACCATTATATGCTGGGCGGCCTGACTGAGAAGGCCTGAATGAATGGCCCCTACCCTGCTGAAACTGTCCCCTGAAGGGAGAACCACTGGAACTACCCGAACCACGAGGCCTCTTGTCCTCCCTCTCCTCCCGCTCCTAGCGGCGAACGGACTCAATATCTTGAGCTATGTCAACCACCTGCTCGAATAAAGCACCAGATACTCTCTCCCGAGTCATAAGTAACGAAGCTGATAAGAAAGACCATCTACAAACTTCCTCACCCTCTCCCTATCAGTAGGGAAAATCTCAGAAGCATGCCTAGCCATCTCGGAGAACCTCATCGCGTACTGAGTAACTGATAACTCTCCCTGGCGCAGTTGCTCAAACTGCATGCGCTGCTCCTCTCTGTGGGACTGAGGAACATACTTCTCCAAAAATATCGTGGAGAACTGCTGCCAGGTGAGAGGTGCTGAACCAACCGGCCTACGCCTCTCGAATGACTCCCACCAAGTAAAGGCAGCACCTGCAAATTGAAATGTAACAAATGAGACCCCACTAGTCTCCAAAATACCCGCGGTATGCAGTATCCTCTGGCACCTATCTAGAAACCCCTGGGCATCCTCGCTCTCTGGACCGCTAAAAGTCGAAGGCTGAAGTCTGCCGAATCTCTCCAACCTGCGCTGCTCGTCCTCATGCATAGCAGGGACCACATAATCCTGAACTGGAGCAGCTGGCTGAGCTGGGGCTGCTCCCGGTGCCTGAATACCCTATGCAGCCTACTCAGGTGCCCGGGAAGCTGCAGCCTGGTTGCCTCCCCCGGCCTGAGTTGTGGTGGCAGAAGCAGACATGACGACCGCCTAAGACAAACTGGTGTATACTGTCAATATCTGAGACAGGGTCTCCTGAAGACCCGGAATAACCATAGGCACTTCTGGTGCCTGAGCCTGTCCCGTTGGGACACCATCGGCGGGAACCTGATCATGATCGATAGGGGGATCCATTGGTACTACCCCGGCTGCTGCGCGGGCTGGCCCCCTACCTCTACCGCGGCCTCGACCTATCGCTGGTCTAGCCGATGACTGGTCACTCCGATCGGTATGGCGTGTCCTCACCATCTGTGAGAGAATGAAACAACGTAAGTCCAGATTTCAAGAATCAATAGATCAGCACGAAAGATTTCAAGAAAGATAGAAATGTTTCCTAAAAGTTTGGCAACCTCTCGAAGATAAGTATAGACGTCTCTGTACCGATCCGCAAGACTCTACTAAACCTGCTCATCACCGTTGAGTCCTATGTAACCAAGGGCTCTGATATCAAACTGTCACGACCCCAAATCCTAAACCGGCCGTGATGGCGCCTATCATGGAACTAGGTTAGCCGACTACCGCATGTTCGCAATTTCTGTTGAAAATCCCAATCAAGTTTCAAGCATTTCATAAAATATATAGAAATTACTGAATAAAGTAGGCCAACTATACAGTGCCGCCAACCCCAAAACCCAGAGCCAACATGTCATGATCATCTAGAGAAATAAGACAAATTATACTATTATAATACAAAACCACCGAATAAAAACTAGATACATCAAGAAGGGAAAACAGAGATGTTGCGGACGCTGAAAAGCTACCTCTATATCCCGCAATCAGCCTCCGCGCGGAATAACTGGCTAATGCTCGATATCTGCACCTGAATCTGCACACAGAGGTGCAGGGAGTAATGTGAGTACACCAACTCAGTAGTAATGAAAATAAATCAAGCCTAAGCGGCAAGGAAACACATAAAATCAATGCCATCAAACACAATATACACAGCCTTACTTTCCAATAGTATAACATAGATATATGAAATCATCATGCCTTAAAACCAACTTCAGAAAAATCCTTTGAAGAATGTATATTTTTCAACAACTTACAACCGAAAGATTTAGTATGAAAATGAAATGAATCATATAGAGGCCCCTCGGGAAAAACATGTATTATAATCAGCCCCTCGGGCATGCCTCACAGTCACTCATAATCAACCCCTCGGGCATACCACACCATCACTCGTAATCAGTCCCTCAGCAACTCAAATTCACTCAGCACCTCACAGTCACTCATGCCTCCCAATCACTCGGCACTCGGCACTCTGTGCGCTCACTGGGGGTGTGTACAGACTCCGGAGGGACTCCTTCAGCCCAAGCGCTAATATCACTCAGCACCTCACCATCACTCAGCACCTCACAATCAGGCCCTTGGCCTCACTCAACAGAACCACTCAAAAGTCCCCTCGGGCGAATCAGTAAAATAGGGTACTCGACCCAAAACATCATTTTAAATCTCAAAGTGGTGTAAATCATGTTGAGTTTCGAAAACAGTAAGCACAATGCGGCTGAGTGAAAACATCAATACATAGTGAGGTAAAACAACATTAAAAAGCCCCCAAGGGATCTAAACAGATCGGCACGAGTCCCCAAACACGGCTTATAGCCCAAATATTTCAACAATCTTAGAATATGATTTAACATAAGGTTTTGAGTAAAATATGCAACTCATTAGTTGCCGCGGAGAGGACCTAGTCCAATTCAAAAATCAGTACGCGCCACATACTCGTCATCCGACATGTGCGCCATTCTAAAATCAGTGAGAAAATATGTAGTCCGGGGTTCCATACCTTCAGGACAAGATTTATAACCATTACTTACCTCTACCGGGCCACAACACTAGTCTGTAATGCTCTTGCCCCTCGAATTGGCTCCTGATTGCTCCAGATCTAGCCAAAACAAGTTTAACATCATCAATATATATTAAAGGAACTCAACACAATCGAAAACTATCAAATTAGACAAGAATCTCGAAATTCGGTCAAACTCGAGCCCTGGGCCTACGTCTAGGAATTTGATAAAATTTCCATCATTGGAATCCTCGTCCTCCCACGATTGTATACATACCAAGAACACTAAAATAGGACCACAATTTCCCACTCAAATCCTCAAAAGAAAAATCAATTTCCCATGCACCCTTCTTCCCCTATTTGGGTTTAATTCCAGCAAATTCTATGGTTTAATTACTTAGAAATAGACATATAAATGAGTTATGAAGTTAAAAACCTTACCTCCAAGTGATTCCCTTCAATTCCCTCTTCAATCCTCTCAAAAAGTGCTCCCAACTCGTCAACAATGGAGGAAATATGAGCTATTCTCGCACAAATGGCCTTTTAAAACATTCTGCCCAGCCATTAAATTTTCTTCATTGCGATCGCAAACCTTGGAACGCGATCGTGATGCACAGAACAACCAACCAATGCGATCGTAAACCAATACACACGATCGCATAGAACAATTCTCCACCCCACACACGCGCCTCAAAATACTCTACGCGATCGCAGAAATACCCACGCGATCGCACTGCCTAACCTGACCAACATATGCGATCGCAATCCTAACCACACGATTGCATAGAACAAAATGTCTGCCCCAGTAGTTTACTCTATGCGATCGCAAACATCCTCCCGCGATCGCGTAGAAGGAAACCAGAACCTCACACCAGCAAAAATCTGCCCAGTTTTCAAGCCAAGGGTTGATCTGTTAACAACCCGAAACACACCCGAGGCCCTCGGGACCTCAACCAAACATACCAACATATCCCGTAACATCATTCAAACTTAGTTGAGCCTTCGAAACACCAAAAACAACGCAACAACACCAAAATCACATCAAATTCAAGCCTATGAACTTTGAAACTTCCAAATTTTTCCAACTATGTCGAAACCAACCAAAACACCTCTGATTGACCTGAAATTTTGCAGACATATCCAAAATGACATTACAAACCTGTTCCAACTTCCGAAATTCCATTCCGACCCCGATAGCCTATTTTTCACTGCCGACCGTAAATTGCCAAAAACCAACTTTCGCCAATTCAAGCCTTATTCTACACCGGACATCACAAAAATATTCTGAACACACTCCTAAGTCCTAAATCACCTAAAGAAGTTATCCGATCCATAAAATCCGTATTCCGAGGTCGTTTATCAATAAGTCAACTCTCAGTTGACTTTCTGAACTATTAGGCTACTTTAAGAGACTAAATGCCTCAATTCTCACCATAACCACTCCGGACCCAAACCAACTGACCTAACACAACAAAAACAGGCTAGCAATATATAAAAAATGCAGAAATGGGGGAAACGCGGTAAATCTCACGAAACGACCGGCCGGGTCGTTACCTTTTCATTATTTAATTTAAGTATTGAGATATAAATATATTTATAATTACTTTTCAATGTAACTAAAATACTTTAATATTTATTAAAAATATTGATTTTTGAATTCATTTAAAGTAAAAAAAAAAAAAAGAGAAGCCTTTTATAATTTCGTTAAATAATCTACGGTCATTTTTAATAGTTGTTATTTTGTATTATAAGCAAGACAAAATTATTTTGTATTTTTTGATACAAAAATATATAGCTTAATATACTGCTTGAATTTTTTTTTTGTTAAAATAGCTTCTTTTTAAATTTAATAATTAAAATTGTAGTTATATTTACACTATATGAATTTATATCTAAATACTTAATTCAAATAATGAAAAGAAATGAAAAATAAAAAATAAATAGGAAAACAAAATAATGTTGTTAGAAATGGAACCTTGGACCACAAGGACAAAACCAACGTATTACCTACCATTTAACCATTGCACCACCTAGAAGTCTGCTCCTATGTTGGTACATTAAATTTTATTTATTTGCTTTTTTTGCGCCAAAAGGCTTAATACATATAATGTCCTTTTAAAGGGTGAAAGGGCGTTAAGGTATAGCGCGCTTTAAAAGGGAGTTATACATATTATGGTCACTAAATTTTTTTACTACGCATTTCGGTCATTTGAGTAAAAAAAGACCACATTTTGGTTCTGATATTGTGTTTTGATAATGTACTGTGAGTTTCCCTTTTAATTTTTTTTTTATGCGCCTGTCACGACCCGATTTACCCTTCTAAAGGTATTCTGACAGCACCTAGTCTATACAACCAGGTAAGCCTAAATTTGCGGAAAAATCTAATTTAAAATAATAAAGTCGAGACAGGAAAGGAAAATACAAGTAGAAATAACATAGCCGCTCGGCATGTGCAATTATAAATCCCAAAACCTGGAATGTCACATTTAGCACAAGCTTCTATATGTAGTAGTTCAATACAACGGGGAAGAAACAAAATATATAAAAAATCTATAAATTTTCTAGAATGGAAGGTGACTCGGAGGATTTTGCGGACGCGGCAGAATTACCTTACGGTCTCCTCAAGCAGCTACGACGGCCACTAGCCACGGGAATGCGAGCTAGAACCTGGATCTGCACACGAAAAGCATGTGCAGGAAAGGGCATGAGTACTCCACGTTCGGTACACAGTAACTGCCAAGACTAACCCCAGTCAAGTAGTGACGAGGTCAGGTTAAGGATCTACTGGATTTATAATTTTTAAACAGTTTAAAATAATGCGGAAAAGAAATAAATTATAAAGTAAATAGTTCAAAATGGAGCTCTCGCCTCAACAAAACGCATCTCACAGTGGAAACTCCCGGAATACCATCCCGTAGTTCCAATATAATCATACAGTACATGGGGGATCTCCCAGAATGCGTCTGTAGTCTCCAATTTAAATATGCAGTGCTGGGGGGATCTCCCAGAATACGTCTGTAGTCCCCAATTTAAATATGCAGTAAAGGGGGGATCTCCCAGAATACGTTTGTAGTCCCCAATTTAAATATGCAGCGCGAAGTAAATGCCAAATAAACACCAATGCTAACAGTACATCAAGATACAGGTAGGAAAGCAGGGAAACTAGCTAAAATTGTGCACAGAGTGTCAATTAGGAAATTCAATATGAAAACAATATGCATGCTTGCCTAATCTAAGATGAACAATTAAACATGTAGAAATGATGAAATTGAAAGACAAGGCATTGTACAATTTTTGAAGGAAAAGTGGGATTTTCAAAAATGGCCCGTGTAGGTACTCGTCACCTCACGTACACGGCGCACACATAACAATTATATCAAAAACAACCTACGGGAAGGTCCCCAACACAGATTTAGGCAAGCCACTTACCTCGACTACTCCACTCAACTCGAAACCACGTTCTTGCCACGAGTACTCGACTCCGAATGGCCCAATTCTATTCAATTCATTTGCATAATGTAAATATCACTTTACAAAATCTATCTATCTAATTAGTTCAAAGCCAATACGCGAAATTAGGAAAATTGCCCAAAAAGTCCCTCGGGCCCATGTCTCGGAATCGGGTAAATATTATAAATTCCGGACACCCATTCTGTAATGACCCGACCGGTCATTTTGCGTTCTAGAACCTCGTGCCCCAAAATGAGACTTTTCGTAGTTGCTTTTACTGATTTATGACTTGCGGGGATGGGTGGTTCGAGGTTTGGAGGAGTTTGGAATGGTATAGGAACACTTAGTTCCTTAAGGTTGGCCTTCAAGGCCAAGTTTGACTTCGGTCAACATTTTTAATAAAATGACCTCGGAATCAAGATTCGAAGGTTCCGGTAGGTTTATATGATGATTTTGGACTTGGGCGTATGTTCGGAACGGGTTTTGGATGATCCGGGAGCATTTTGGTGCCTAATAGTGAAATAATGTTTCCTTAAGTTCAAACTTGAGGTTTGGGACGTGTTTTTGTTTTATCGAGGTCCAAACGGGATTTCGGGACCGGGAATAGTTCTGTTGTGTCATTTATGACTTTCTTTCAGAATTTGTGTCATTCCGAATAGTATAGGTAGGTTCGGCGTATTGAAAGCGAATTCAAGAACTTAAAGTTCTTAAGTTTGATCCAATAAGTTTTGGGGTACGATTTTTAGATTTAGCGTTGTTTCAGGCGTTCTGAAGGCTTGAGTGAGTCTGTATTATGATTTAGGACTTGTTGGTATATGTGGACGGGGCCTCGGGTGGGCCCGGATGCCTTTCAAACATCAAGCGAGGCAAAAACCATCCTTAAAAGACTGCTGGTGCACCAGATCTGGTGCGACCGCACCTGCGGAGGACTAGATGTAGGTGCAATACCGCTTCTGCGGTCCTAGCCTCGCAGGTGCGACCCTCGGGGGAGTTGCCCAGTTCCGCAGGTGCGGACCCTTTTCCGCAGAAGCAGAGCCGCCGGTGCGGTCTCTGCTCCGCAGATGCGACCACAGGCCCCCTTCCCATTTTCCGCAGATGCGAGATTTTTCCCGCAGATGCGAGACTGCAGGTGCGGTTCTCGAGCTGCAGGTCTTAAATGAGAGACTTAACCATTTTTGAACCATTTTTCATCACTTTGGGCGATTTGGAGAATTGGTATAGAGGATTCGACCTAGGAATTTTAAGGTAAGTAATTCCTACCATAACATGAGTTTATTACTTGGAGCTTTGGGTAGATTAACATGTTAAATTAGTGGAAATCATAGGTTTAGAGTAACACTTAGGGTTTTGATAAAAATGAGAATTTACCAAGAAATTGATTATGGAATCATACAAAAACTATATAATATTGATCCTTAGGCTATGGGTGATTATTTCCTTTGAAAATTTGCGGAAGCCGAGCATGTGGACCTGGGGGTGTATTTTAGGGTTCTTCAATTTCGGTTGAAATAATCATTTCAGTAGAAGAATTTCGGACTTTTGAGCATAGATTGATTTGTTAATGTGATGTTTGGCTAGCTTCGAGTTCTTGGGCAATCAATATGGAGTTCCGGGCGCATTCTTGACCCGAAAAGTAGACTTGACACGAGGTAAGTCTCCTTTATAACCTTGTAATAGGGAATTGTCCCCATAGGTGAAATAAATGATTATTTTGCTATTATTTGTTGGGACTACGTACGTACTAGGTGACGAGAGTCCGTGCGTAGTGACTATTCTTGTTATGTCTGGGCAGTTAGGTTCACATCATGCCTTGTGAATTTCATTAAATTGAACATATTCCTTTTGATTTCATTGTATGAAACTTTGTTTCAAGAAAACCTAGAACTTGGTGTTTAAAACAAATGTTACTTTGGAAAGGATTTAAAGGAAAATGTTGTGTTTGTGTGTGACCGCTTTGCAAATTATATTCCGCAAGCGGAGTGATTCTTTCTCCTACTCTCATGGGAGTGGGTCGTACGCCACGACAGGTTAATAGATCCATCTATGGTTCGCGTCGTTCGACCCTTCGGCAGTGCACATATATTATTATGTTGGCCTAGGCCACTTGTTCTCAACCCATTATGCGCGTGCTATTTGTTTGATATTTTCGCGACTGTTAAACTGTTGAATATCCTGGAAAAATGAATTGAATCTTGCATATTGGTGTTTCGCGATGTAATTAGATTTTTGTGGTTATGATTCAATATTTATTGCTTTATTATCCATGCTTACTTGTTGTTCTCCTTAAAAATTTACTTAAATATACTGTTTGGAACCTAGTAAGTGTCAAGTCGACCTCTCGTCACTACTTCTTCGAGATTAGACGGGATACTTACTGGGTACATATTATTTATGTACTCATGCTATGCTCTGTACTTAATTGTACAGGTTCTGAGGCAGGTGTATCTGGGTATCAGTCCAGAGTTCGTCCCTGATATATACCTAGTCTAGACTTCACAGTGAGCTTCTCCTCTTGACGACCCTCAGAAGCACTATGGAGTCTTCTTCTATTATTTCTGTCTATTCCTTTTCAGACAGTAGGACAGTCTATTACTTCTTTTGTTTTACTCTACTAGTATGCCTGTAGACTTGTGACACTAGTTCCTGGCACATACGTTAGTAGACTTCATTTTTGGGATGTAAATCTTAATTTATGGCTCTTATGGTTATTTTTGCTTAAGATTGCCTAAGTTACTCATCTTTACTTAATGTCTTAAATTTAAATCAAGTAAGTGATAGAAAAATGATTCGGTAAATTAAATGAAACTCACTAGTAGAATATGTTGGCTTGCCTGACTACGGTGTTGGGCGCCATCGCGACCTGAGTTAGGATTTGGGTCGTGACAACATGGTATTAGAGCTCTAGGTTCACGTAGGTCTCACAAGTTACGGGCAGACCCAATAGAGTCTTGCGGATCAGTACGGAGACGTTTGTATTTATCTTCGAGAGGGGGAGCACAGACCCTTACTGCCCAAGCCGCAGGTTATGCAGTAGAAGTATATCAGACCCCGGGTACACTGCCCGTGGACGGGGTCCAGCCAGTAGCAGCAGCACCTGAGCCCAGACCAGCTGCGGACGGTGATCCGCAGAAGCTATTAGATAGATTGAACAAACTGCACCCTCCTGTCTTCGGAGGCGAGCGCCATGAGGACGCCCAGGACTTTATTGATAGGTGCAGGGACAGACTGCACAACATGAGGATACTGGAGTCCTATGGAGTTGAATTCACTACTTTCCAGCTAGAGGGCAGGGCCCGTTGATGGTGGCAGTCCTACATTCTTGGCAGACCAGCAGATTCCCCCCTCATCACTTGGGAGCAGTTCACTCAGCTATTCCTGGCCGGTATATTCCACCCTCTGAGAAGGAAGAGTTGCGGTATCAGTTTGAGCAGCTGGAGCAGGGTCAGATGTTAGTGACCGACTACGAGGCTAGGTTTTTTGAGCTGCCTCGTCATGCACTCATGATACTTCCTACTGACACAGAGAGAGTGCAGAGATTTGTAGATGGGTTGCACTCAGGTATTAGGGACAACATGGCCCGAGAGGTGGAGATGGGGACTCCTTATCAGCCTATGGTAGAGATTACTCGCACGATTGAGGGTTATCGATTGAGGAGCAGAGAGCAGGGCTAGTAGGATAAGAGAGCTTGGTTTTCTGGGGATTTCAGAGGTGCTCCAGCTAGGGGCAGAGGTCAGTTTGGTAGGGGCCAGCCTAGTAGGCCCCCATATTTAGCAACCCCACCACCTCTCCGAGGTGCTTCAGTGAGGCCTTATTTAAGCGCTATGCCAGAGAGTTCTTATCGCCAACCAGCTATTCAGGGTTCCTCCGGCGGTTATTCTGGCCATCAGGGGGTCCTCCAGCCCTTACTTTAGTGTTATGCCAGAGAGTTCACACCGTGCTCCAGCTATTCAAGGTTCTTCTTCAGGGCAGCAGGCCATGGTGCTGAGAGGTTGTTATGAGTGTGGGGATCTAGGTCATATGAAGAAGTATTGTCCGTGGCTTTGGGGCAAGGCAGTGCAGCAGGGTCATCAGCCTATGAGTTCAGCACCAGCGGTCCGGCCACCCAGAGGTGGAGGACAGACCGGCAGGGGTCGTCCTAGAGGTGGAGGCCAGATAGGGGGAGCCCAGTCAGCTCCTGTTCATTCCGGTGGAGGTCAGTCATCCGGTGCTCCAACTAGATTCTATGCTTTTCCGGCCAGACCAGATGCGGTGGCCTCATATGCAGTGATCACATGTATTATTTCAGTATGCGGTAGAGATGCATCGGTATTATTTGATCCAGGATCCACTTATTCATATGTGTCAGCCTTGTTTGCTCATTTTCTGGATATTCCTTGTGAGTCTTTGGGTACTCCTGTTTATATGTCCACTCTTGTAGGCGATTCTGTGGTTGTGGATAAGATCTGTCGGTCCTGTGTGGTTACATTCTATGAATTCGAGACCAGATCGGACCTCCTGCTACTTGATATGATTGATTTTGAGGTCATCCTGGGCATGGATTGGTTATCTACTTATCATGCCATCCTAGATTTCCATGTCGAGACTGTTACTCTAGCCATGCCTGATTTGTCGAGATTGGAGTGGAGAGGTTCCTTAGTTAGTGAAGCTAGTCGGGTTATTTCTTTCCTGAAGGCGTCGACGTATCGTCGAGAAGGGTTGTTTGGCTTATCTTGCTTATGTGCAGGACACCACTGTCTAGTCCCCGACGATTAATTTAGTGCTAATAGCTCAAGAGTTTTCTGATCTGTTCCCTTCAGACCTCCCGGGCATGCCACCGGATCGTGACATTGATTTCTACATTGACTTAGCTCCAGACACCCAGCCTATATCTATTCCCCCATACCGTATGGCTCCGAAGGAACTGAAGGAATTGAAAGAACAGCTTGAGGTGTTGTTGGCTAAGGGGTTTATCAGACCAAGTGTATCACCTTGGGGTGCTCTAGTGTTATTTGTGAAGAGGAAGGATGGGACTATGCGGATGTGTATTGACTACTGCCAGTTGAACAAGGTCACCATCAAGAACAAGTACCCGTCGCCGTGCATCGATGATTTGTTTGACCAGTTGCAGGGTGCTCGGGTGTTTTCGAAGATCGACTTGAGATCGGGGTACCATCAGCTGAAGATTCGGGACTCGGATGTACCGAAGACTGCCTTTCGCACGAGATATGGTCACTATGAGTTCCTGGTGATGTCCTTCGGCTTGACTAATACCCCAGCAGCATTTATGGATTTGATGAACATGGTGTTCAGGCCTTATATTGATTATTTTGTCATTGTCTTCATTGATGACATTTTGATTTACTCACGTAGCTTGGGAGAGCACGAGCAATATTTGAGAGTTATACTCCAAACCTTGCGAGAACAAAAGCTATACGCTAAGTTCTCCAAGTGTTAGTTTTGGCTAGATTCTGTGGCATTCTTGGGACACATGGTATCCGGAGAGGGTATCAAGGTGGATCCTAAGAAGATTGAGGCAGTTCAGAGTTGGCCATGCGCTACTTCAGCTACAGAGATCAGGAGCTTCTTAGGTCTGGCAAGTTATTATCGTCGATTTGTAGAGGTTTTTTCATCCATTGCAGCTCCTCTGACTAGATTAACCCAGAAGAATGCCCCATTCCGATGGTACAACGAGTATGAGTCGAGCTTTCAGAAGCTCAAGACAACATTGACATCAGCACTGGTTCTTGTGTTGCCTTCTGGTTTTGAGATGTATACAGTTTATTGCAACACTTCACGCGTTGGTTTGGGGTGCGTGTTGATGCAGGAGTGGCGAGTTATTGCATATGCTTCACGACAGCTGAAAGTTCATGAAAAGAATTACCCTGTGCACGACTTAAAGTTGGCGGCAATTGTTCATGCTCTTAAGATTTGGAGGCACTACTTGTATGGGGTGCCTTGTGAGGTTTATACAGACCACCGCAGTTTGCAGCACTTGTTCAAGCAGAGGGATCTTAATTTGAGGCAGCGTAGGTGGCTTGAGTTGATGAAGGATTATGACAACACCATTCTTTATCATCCGGGCAAGGCGAATGTTGTTGCATATGTGAACAACTAATTTTTGACCACACCTAAATTTTATTCTATTTTTGGTGTAAATATTTTTTTTTTTGTTTTATTTTTTTTTAGGTCTAATCTTAATACTTAAATTTTTTATCTTACTCTTCATAGGTTTTATTAAGAAAATTAAAAATTACAAAAATATTCACAATCTTAGAATATAAGATTTGTTCATATGTTTAAATAGAAGGAGATTTATATATATNCCATTTCACTCATGTCTCACCCCCACAAATCCTAACTAACCACCCATGACCGCCCACGTCCAAAAAACTCAAGACACACACATACACATGATAAAACTCCTCCTTCAAAATCACAAAAGAGACACCACCATTTCCTCCGTCTCTCTGACCAACAGAGCCGCACACCACCCTGCTAAACCCGACCGGAAAAGTTGCTGGCCACCTATATCCTTCTCTAGTTCCAGCCCCCCCCACCCCAGGAAACGAAATCCCAGCCGCCTCTCACCTAGATCCCAGCCGTCATCCTCAACCAAACAGCAGCCCATACCCCATCTCCCTCGTCTCAACTGCCGGAATCCGTCGACGGCACACCACAAAATCCACTCCATCTTCTCTCCGTAAATACACTGTACGCACGCAGTCACAAAAAAAAAACCAAAAACAAAAAGAAGAAGAAAATATGTTAATAAAAGAAAAATCTGAAATTTGTAAAAAAAAAAATTAAAAAAATGAAGTTTGATTGAGTTTGAGGGAGTTCGAGTTTATCGTTGGGGTTGATTGATTGGAGTTGCCGTCCGTGGTTGTCCGTTCGAGGTTTCCGGGCAGATTCGCGATTCCGTCGAATTTGTTACTGTCCAAATTTTCAGATTCAAAATTACTTTGTTTTAAGGTCAATTTTCATCCCTTTCTTCATTAAGGATAAATTTTGGTTTTATGTAATGATGTTCTCTGCTTGATCAAAACACTGTTATAGATAAAATTGTTGTTAGTTCTTAATTGTTTCAAAACTAATTTTGCAAATCGTGTGTTCTACTCTTCTTATCTTGAGTTTGTGTTGAGACCATAATGAATTGTTGAGTATTTTTAGCATAATTTAGTTAAATTGGTCTGTCCTTTTTCTGGTAGTTAGCATTTCAAGAACATGATAAGTATTTTATTAATTGAGAGGCATTCTTTATAATTTTTTTCAGATGTTTGTTTGGATATATTCATCTTTTATTTTAAATAGATTCAATTATAAAACTGAGTTTATTATATTAAGTGAGTTCTTAGGCACTTATGCAAAGTGTATTCTTTTTTCTTTATGAATTAACTTTAAGTGAAAAGTAAACTAAAATTTAGTGATGCTAAAATATAATTGTTGATAGGTTGTGACGAAATTGATGTTTGGACCACCGATTTGGTTTTAGACGAAACGAATTTGGGCGTGAAGTAATTTTGAGTCTCGTTCTAATTAGCCCATCCTTTGTAAATTAATGGATATCAAATATTTTCAATCTCTAGAGTGCTTCAAGTGCGCGCTTAAATCAAATCATCATGATTATGTACACGTTCGCGTGACTTTGGCCAAATAATATTAAGGGATATTAATTATGTACACGTACGCGTGACATGATGTAAGCACCGATTCTCAAATAAATTTAAGGTAATACACTTAGAATTTTAATAATCAAAGTATATGTTCGCGTAATTTTGAATAATTCTTCTAGTAACTAAATATACTTTTTCTTAAAATTGTGTATATGTTTACGTAACACAAATAAAAATTAAAATGAACACTCGTAGAGACACCTTTAGGAACGGATTTTTAAAATTATTATCGGAATTACGTACATGTTCGCGTGACGTGATTTCGATTTCTTTTACAAAACAAAATTACGCGCTTGCGACTTTGGCTATTTCTTCAAAAGGAATCAAGTGTTGTGAATTATGTACACGTCCGCGTGACATGATTTTTGACACGTTCAATTTCCGCGGGTTTACGCATACGTGACCCGTCTTAAAATAATTCTTTAAATACAATTAAATAATAAAAGCGGTAAACATATAAAAATGCACTTAGGTACAAAAGCAGTAATTAAACAATTTAGGCCAAGTTTAATCATTAAGAGACCGTTAGAACCACGGAACTCGGGAATGCCTAACAGCTTCTCCCGGGTTAACATAATTCCTTACCTGAATTTCTGGTTCGCAAACAATTTAACAGAGTCAAAAATCTTCCTCGATTTGGGATATTTAAAAATAAATGGTGTCCCGGAACACCGTAAAAAATCTGGGTGGGGACTCTGAAACAAATAAATAAATCCCAAAATTGAATAATGTCACTTAAAGTGGAAAAACTCCTTTATTCCACCCTTACCCGGGGTGAAAAAAGAGGTGTGACAGCTCTGGCGAATCGGCTGGGGAAAATAACCGAGAACTTCTGTTCAGGGTTCAGAATTCGAGCTTGTAATGTGATTTATACTTGGCTTTGTTGATTTGACGTTATTACTGTCTTTTTGGGCCTAAGGTGCTAATTGCCATTTATTTACCGCTTTGATATTATTTGAACTGTATTAAACTGGCTTCTTACGCCTCCCTTCCGAGTCTTCTGAATTTATGGTGCACACGTGCGCGTGCCCCACCTTTCTGCTATAAGTCATATCAATTAGAACGAGGTTGTGGCTCAGTAACTAGGCCGGGTAAACTTTCGTGCTCCCGGTACGTTGCCCCCACCTCGGCTCGAGCTGTCCGCTTGGGTAAGCCATGTCTAAAACACCCCCCCTATGATTTAAACCTAGAATAACATAGCCTCATGCCGGATCCCTAGTAGGAACATTTGTTTGCATCATTTGCATTTGACTTTGGGGATTCAACACGGGGGTTGGGTCCGTCTAGGACAGGTGTACCCGAGAATTGCAAGACCATCCTGATGCATCTTATGTGCTACTTGTGCATTATGTTTGATTCGGTTTGTGCATGTTGACCGACTTCTAAAAAAATATATATATAAAAATAAAAATAAGAATAAAAATATAAAAGTTGAAGGAAAACTAGAAGGGAGAAAACAAGAAAAAGAAAATTTACCCGATTTTTGAAAAATCTTGGTATTTACCCCCAAAAAAAAGATTATTACAAAATAAGCCTGAATTTTTCAAAAGGTGTCATCCTATTCCTGAAACATAAACCGAACTACATGGGTCTGATTCTCACCGGATGTGAGATACGTAGGAAAACCTCATCGGTTTCGACCCCCAATTTTCAAAAATCCAAAAAAAAAAAAAATTAGTTCCTTCTTTAAAAGTCTTTCTTTAGAAAATCCCAAATAAAAAAAATTAAAACAAAAAATATTTTCTTTCATTTTAGAAATCTTTCATTCGAAAAGTAAATCAAAATAAAAAAAATAGTTTATTTAATTTATTCCTGATCTTC
Organism: Nicotiana paniculata; assembly: GCA_005239505.1. Taxonomy (NCBI): domain Eukaryota; kingdom Viridiplantae; phylum Streptophyta; class Magnoliopsida; order Solanales; family Solanaceae; genus Nicotiana; species Nicotiana paniculata. The sequence goes on from ML321231.1 coordinate 22,693, forward strand.
CTGAACTATGTAATGGTCTGATTCATGCGGCGTCATGATACGTAGGCAATCCCCATCGGATGCGATCATAACCATAATTAATTTGAAAAAAAAAAGGATTTTTAGGAATAAAAAAAAAAGAAAAGAGAATGATAAATTCAAGATGGAAATAAACCAATAAACCAACAAGCCGGGATGAAGCATGAAGCCTGTCAAACTCATTCTAGAAATGAAAATGACATTAGGTTCATGACATATAATGTGTGATTAATATCTGCAAAATGCCTAACTCTAACACGTTTGTTGTTTGTCATCTATAAGATAAAGTTAAACTGAGGTGGTTGGTTTGTGGTTTAAACTGGCGACTCACCCTTACAATACGAGATGAAAAAGAAAAAGTAGAATGGCAAAAACAGTGAGAATGAGTCAGATAATGATGATGTCCATGGACAATTGGTCGAACAAGGTACAGAACTGGTTGAAGAAGTAAGAGCCTTGAAATAGCCTAATAGCCAACACCCATTAATTTCCCAACCTTAATTTCAAAACCCCCATTACATACCCACACTAGGGTTGAGCCACAACCCTAGCTAATGGGTCTAGTTACTCATAATCCAAGATGAGAACAATGATAGAGAAGAAGAATAACCCATTTAATTGATTCCTAACAATGAAATTGAAGTTTTCAATGTTAAAAGTGCAAGAATAAAGCTAAAGAAATAAAAACCCTAAAATATTTACGAGCTCTCTACTCTGAAAATCAGCTAATATGTTCCAGCACACTAAATAAATTACAACATAGTCTATTTATAGTCTGCCAAATCTTTGGACAAAAATACCCCTGAACAACCACCGCGGACCGCGAAAACACAACCGCGGTCCGCGAAAACGTTAGGACCTCACTAGAACGCCACCACGGTCCACGAAACTTCGACCACGGCCGCGGTGGGAACTTGCAATTCTTGGGTCTCACTGGAACTCCACCGCGGTCCGCGAAAACACGACGGCGGCCGCGGTGACTCATGGCTTGAATTTCTAACTCACTGGAAATGCACCGCGGTCCGCGAAAACACGACCGCGGTGGCCTTGTTGTCTTGAGCAGCTTTGTTGGGTTTGCTCCTTGTGCCGGATTCACTCCTATTTTGAGCATATTTTAGACTAAATACCTTCATTTCTGGTTCAATCCGGCAACAAGCACAACGTATAAGCTTTCGGGGCTATTTTGTGTAAAATTGTATCCAAAATTCACGTATAAGGGAACGAAAAACGGGGCAAAAAGCCAAGTTATCAACAGGCAGGATCGCTAGTTGAGGTCCAAGAGGGTTTCCTTCGTAAAGGTCCAGTGGAGGGGCTAACCAGTCGAGAAGGCAACTTGGGAGTCTGAGGAGGACATGCGGAGCATATATTCACACTTATTCAGCACTCCAGGTATGATTCTAGACCCGTTCGAGAACGAACGTTGGTTTAAGAGGTGGAGAATGTAACAACCCAACTGATTGTTTTGCGTTCTAGAACCCCGTGCCCCTAAATGAGACTTCTCGTAGTTGCTTTTACTGATTTATGACTTGCGGGGACGGGTGGTTCGAGGAGCTTGGAATGGTACAGGAACACTTAGTTCCTTAAGGTTCGCCTTTAAGGTCAAGTTTGACTTCGGTCAACATTTTTAGTAAAACGACCTCGGAATCGAGATCGAAGGTTCCAGTACGTTCGTATGATGATTTCGGACTTGGTCATGTGTTCGGAACATGTTTTGGATGACCTTGGAGCATTTCGGCGCCTAATAGTGAAATAAGGTTTCCTTAAGTTCAAACTTGAGATATGGGACGTGTTTTTGTGTTATCCAGGTCCAAACGGGATTCTGGGATCGGGAAAAGTTCTGTTGTGTCATTTATGACTTGCTTGCAAAATTTGGTGTCATTCCGATTAGTATAGGTAGGTTCGGCGTATTGAAAGCGAATTCAAGAACTTAAAGTTCTTGAGTTTGATCCAATAGGTTTTGGGGTATGATTTTTAGATTTAGCATTGTTTCGGATATTCCGAAGGCTCGAGCGAGTCCGTATTATGATTTTGGACTTTTTGGTATATTTGGATGGGGCCTCGGGTGGGCCCGGATGCCTTTCAAAAATCGAGTGAGGCAAAAACCATCCTTAAAAGCCTGTTGGTGCACCAGATCTGGTGCGACCGCACATGCGGAGGTCTAGCCGCAGGTGCGAGACCGCTTCTGCGATCCTAGCCTCGCAGGTGCGACCCTAGGGGGAGTTGCCCAGTTTCGCAGGTACGGACCTTTTTCCACAGAAGCGTAGCCGCAGGTGCGGTCTCCGCTCCGCAGATGCGACCACAAGCCCCTTCCCATTTTCCGCACATTCTGTCAAGGTCGTTCGGCCCGATCTAGAATAATGTGTACACTTTCGAGGTTCGAGCGGCACAAACCATAAATACATTTATATAATTTTGAGGCAATCTGTCCGTTCCACAAGAAAAGAAAGGAAGTTACTGAATTACGAGACCCGTGTTACATACAGCACATAGGCATAAAATGAATATAATCTTTGCCATTTCTGAATTAACTCGCCCACAACTCAAAATGTTCAGGATTAGCCTAGTGTACATATATTTATTTCTAAATCAATTTCATTTATAACTTCAATTAATTAAGCCAACAAATAAGTTCAAATAATTCAAATATTACATGGTAAGATTTTAAGTATACCCGGACATAAACATGCTTTAGCTACATACGGACTCTCGTCAACTCGTATGTACATAGCACCCACAACTAGTTGTACGTGACAATAAATATCACCTAGGGTGTAGTTTCCCCCACACAAAGTTAGACATGAGACTTATCTCGCTTAGAAGTTCCATAACCGTCTCAAACGCCAGTTTAACACCTCAAATCGATGCTCGCCGCTCCAAAACTATTCAAACAATGTGCTAACCAATGAAAATACACTCTAATATTCATAATAAATCAATTCATAACAATTCCCAACTCTGCTCGAAATGTTAATAAAGTCAACCCTCAGTCCTATGTGCCCCGATTCCAAAAAAATTCGAAGTTAAACTTTACCCATGACATCACGAACTCAAACATATAATTTATTCCAACTTTCATGTCCAATTTTGTGGTCAAATTCCAAAAATACCAATTTCTATGTTTTTCTCTTAAAATCCCATAATTTCCCTAAACATTCATGTTTTTCCACATATAAACCATGTATTTAACTCATTATGTGTAGAAATGGCACTCCAAAAGCGCCCCACAGTCGTCTCCCATGGAAGGAATGAGGTGAAAATGAGCCAAACCCCCGAAATATAGCTTCTGCCCAGGTATTAACCCTTCGCGATCGCGGAAAATGCTTTGCGAAGAGCAAGCTGCCCAACTCCTCTTGACAACCTCTAGTATAGTGGTCATAACATTTTGTATAAAATTCCAAATGACAAATAGTTTGACTTTTTGAAAACTAGACACCAAGGCTACAACTTTCATTTTTGGATCATCTCTAAATTCCTTATAGATTGCAAGATATAAGCTTCCAATGTCAGCCCTGTGTAGCAGAGATTTCTTCTTCGCGAACGCGATTCACAAAACTTTTTCTCCCATTTTCTCTTCATGAACGCGACCCTTTCCTTGCTAACATAAAGAAGGGCGCACCAGACCTCATAAAACAGCAGCTCAACATGGCGAAATGACCCATTGGCCCTCCGAAACACACTCGAGGCCCCCGGGACCCCGTCCAATCACACCAACAAGTCCCAATACATGATACAAACCTGTTCAAGGACTCAAATCACGCCAAACAACATCAAAACTATGCATCGACGACCTAAATCTTTCTTTAAACTTTCAAACTTCGACGAACGCGTCCGAATCATATCAAAACATTCTGGAATGACGCCATACTTTGCGCACAATTCATAAATCACAATACGAACCTATTCTAAGGCTCGGAATTCCAAAGGGACATCGATAACACCAAATTCCTCCTCAAACACTACTTAAGAAATTCTTAAACCTTCAAAAAGCCAACTTTCCTTAATAAGCGTTGAAATGATCCCAATTGATCCAATACTCGACCCGTACATACGCCCAAGTCCAAAATCATCATACGAACCTATTGGAACCTTCAAATCTCGATTCCGAGTTTGTTTACTCAAAAGTCAAACCTTAGTCAACTCTTCCAACTTAAAACTTCCGAAATTAGAATTTTCTTTCCAAATTAACTCTGAAATTCCCGAAATTCGATTTTGAGCATGCGTACAAGTCGTAATACCTGAAGTGAGGCTACTCAAGGCTTCAAACCGCCAAACGATGTGCTAGAGCTAAAAATGACCCGTTAGGTCGTTACAATTACACTAGAACTGTCTCTAAAATAGACAGAGGATTAAACATAAGGAGGCTGGTCTAACACTTTTAACTCTAACCACTAGAAATGCGTACAGATAAGACAAACAGACAAGCAAGAATTAAACTAGTAATAACAACAGATATCTAAAAGAAGGACAACAGAACAGGTACTAAGAAATCAAATTACAGTCTATAAATCCCTAAACAGTTACTAGCAAGAAAAATATCCAGGCAGATGCACTAAATAATTATAGGCAACAATAATTAGGCTTAAACTAAAGCAAACAAGTTGGATACTAACAAGGGAAGACATATATATTAAACGAAGAACGGGAGTTACCAACTCCCGATTAATGCAAAATCTCGGTGAATCATCATAAATGTCAACTCCACACTGCCGATCCAGCAATGAATACTCTGACGAAGAAGACAAGAATAGAGAAAGTGGTGGTCAGGTCAGAAGTGCAATAACATTCTCGAAGAATTGATGAAATAGTTATCTAATTGCAAGTGTTTGTCCAAAAAGAAGTCAAATTCTTGAAATCTTCCTCCAAGGAAAAAGGCCTCAAAACGTAGAAAATTTGTTGAATTACTGTAATTTAACACGAAAAAGATTTCAATATTGAAGCCTCCAGCAGCTTTGATTCACCTTTAACAACAACAACAACCCAGTAAAATCCCACAAGTGGGGTCTGGGTAGGGTAGAGTATATGCAGACCTTACCCCTACCCCAAGGGGTAGAGAGGATGTTTCCAATAGACCCTCGGCTCAAGTAGACAAAAAAGACAATATATCAGTACCAACAGCATAAATCATAATAATAACATAATCAAAAGTACCAGAAAATAGATGAAAAACAATAACAGTAACACGTAAGAAAGGCTCGGTACTATGAAAAGTGAAAGAGAAGTGTGGACACAACAATAACCACTAGCACTCTAGGACACAACCCTGTCAGACTAGCCATTCACCCGGTGCGGAGTAGCAAAGAGCTCTGCTACCCCCTATACTACAACCCTAATGCTAGACCTCCAGACTTTCCTATCAAGGGTCATGTCCTTGAAAATTTGAAGTCTCGCCATGTCCTGCCTGATCACCTCCCCCCAATACTTCTTGGGCCGCCCTCTACCTCTTCTTATACTTGTCAAAGCCAATCGCTCACATCTCCTTACTGGGGCATTTGGACTTCTCCTCCGCATATGCCCGAACCATCTTAGCCTAGCTTCCAGCATCTTGTCATCCATCAGGGTCACGCCCACCTTCTCCCGAATATCTTCATTTCTAATCTTATCCATCCTAGTTTTCCCGCACATCCACCTCAACATCCTCATTTCTGCTACTTTCATCCTCTGGATGTGCGAGTTCTTAACCGGCCAACACTCTGCCACATACAACATGACTGGTCTAACCATTACTTTATAGAATTTACCTTTGAGCCTCAATGGAACATCCTTGTCACATAGGACTCCATATGCTAGGCTTCTCTTCATCCACCCCACCCCTATACGGTGCGCGACATCTTCGTTGATCTCCCCATCCCCCTGTATAACCGACCCAAGGTACTTGAAACTACTTATATTGGGGATAACCTGTGATTCAAGCATTACGTCCACACCCGCTTCCTTCGACTCGGCACTGAACTTACACTCTAGGTATTCTATCTTAGTTCTGCTAAACTTGAAACCTTTAGGCTCAAGGGCATGTCTCCAGACCTCCCGTCTCTCCTTAACGCTCGCATCTCATCAATCAGAACTATGTCTTCAGCGAATAACATACACCATGGCACTTCCCCTTGAATGTGGTGCGTTAGTGTGTCCATCACCAGGGCAAATAAAAATGGACTTAGCGCAGATCCTTGGTGCAACCTCATAACAACCGGAAAATGCTGAGTCTCCTCCCACCGACCTAACCAGGGTCTTAGCTCCCTCATACATGTCTTTCATCGCCCTAATTTAAGCAACCGGAATGCCTTTCGCCTCCAGGCATCTCCAAAGAACCTCCCTAGGTACCTTGTCATACACTTTATCTCGGTCAATAAACACCATGTGCAAATCCTTCTTTCTATCCCTATAATGTTCCACCAACATCCTAATAAGGTGGATAGCCTTGTGAAAACCCAATTTTTGCCCCGCATGGAAATTACTCCTAAAAATAATAAAAAAATTATTTTAATAAATTTTAAGAACTTTTCTTTATTTAGTTGCATTTCATGCATGTTTACTACTTCAAAATTATAGAAAAAATCATTAAAAAATTATCTCATTTTTCATTTCGTGCCATTTGGGTTTAAACTACATTTTTAGGATTTAGTTACATTATCAAATACATCTTCTAAAAATCAAAATTGCATTCGTAGATCAATTAATTAATTAGTTGCATTAGTCCATGATTAGATAAAATAAAATAAATAGGTTAGACATAAAAATCAGACTCAATTGAAGTTTGAGTTTTAAATGGCTAGAGTTTGCAAACTCTGATATTTAAAATAAAGACAAGAGTTGGTCTTACCTTCATTGCATTAATTTGGACCCCAAAATCAGTGGCCCAATATCTTAAAAGACCTACCCAAGCCCAAATCGGAAGCCCACACCCGCTAAGCCTAAATCACCTCTATTTAGGACCCAATTTTCTGAAGACCTAAAAAAAGGACCCCCCCCCCCCATCAGATCATCTATCACAGCAGCCGCATATCCCCATGAACTCACCTTCTTCCTCATCACTCACACACGAACACGATCNCAGCCATCTCCTCCATCCATTCTTCACGAAGACGCCATCCCTTTCCGCCATGAGCTCGCCGGAAACCGGCAACCAGTAGCAGCTCCATCTCTGACTCACCCTAACCTGCAATCAAAAATAAACAAGCATGCTGAAATTTAGAATCTTCTTCTTCATGCTTGATACTGATTTTGCACAAAAAACCTCTGAATATTAAAAAACTTTCCTTCATTTTGATCCTACACTGAATACACTATGAAAGATATTTCCTCAGGAGAATTTTATGGGAGCAGTAGCTAGTCACTTAAGGTTTTGATTACAAAAGAAAAGTCCGGCAGTCCCTTTTGCTAAAAAGAAAACATCAGTATTCTTGTTTGATTCTGGGTTTTATTCTCCCCTGTTGTTATGGTTTTGAAAGCCTAAGAGCTTATCCTTAAGATTTCTAGGCTGATTTCTTACTGGTGCTGTTTAGTTTGGTTTGCTGCTTCATCTTCAAGTTTAAGTCAGCATTTCAACTTATTTTTCTGCTGGCCTTTTGCCATTTAAGGTATTGTTTTCATCTCTTTTAATGTACTGCTTGCTTGATGCTATAATGACAAAAGATACAACTTTGTTTGGTAAATGACTATCCATTTGTGTAGTTACTTGTTGTGTTATTATAGACCTCATTAATCTATGGCTATGAGAGTTTAATATTGAAATAATTTATTATGAGTAACTTAGTAAGCACACTGACATTTGTAGTTGTCTTTTGAAAATGGTTGTGGTTTGAAGTTATCTTTTACATTGATTTTGAATATTTGTTGTTGAAGTTTTCCCTTCTTTCTTCTGCTCATGTGATGAAGATATAGAGTTCAATTAAGGTCATTGGAGGGGAGGGGTTTGACTTGTTGTTCATTGGGCTCTAACTTATGGATCTGGCCACTAGTTGGCCAAATCAGTAAAGTTCTAAAGCCAAAAAGGTCGGAATGTTGCTATCAGTACTACACTGAAATTCATTATTCCTTATGGAGTTTTGATGGTTAGAGCATGTCAAAGGAAAAGGTGCAACTTCCACTAGGCAATTGATTTCATAAAGGTTGTAATAGAATTGGGTGGTTCTTCTTCTTCTGTTTCCTCAAAGATTAAATTCTGATGTAATAATTCATTTGTAATTCTCACATTGCTAAAATAGTTTATGACTATCGTCATGTTAATGTCAATAGGCTATAAATACATCATGAAGTTTAATTACAACTATCATTTTTTTTGTTGAATTTTGCCTCATTTTATGAAAAGATAGTTACGGTTGCTAGTGTGCATGCTAATACAGTGAATTTGAACCCATAATATGGCTATTTTTAGTATGATTTAACCTTATCCTAGGATTTAATAAAAGTACTGTTGTTTGTGTGTTTGAAAGGCCAATTATTCCAATTGTTGAATTTATAATGTCTAGTTTGAATTTGCTGAAAGCAGTATTACTATTATGATACTTTAATCACATCACATGTAAGCTTTATGGCTTACTTTGTTTTAGACTATATGAATATAGGCCACTGAATCTCAAACATAATCCTAGAAGATTTTGAACAAAACATACAAATCTTGTAATCCAAAATACTTCTTTTAGACTAGTGTTACAAACCACTTAGGAAAACTTATAAAAAAAATAATAGCTTTGCTTCAAATAAGCATTTTTAACCATCACGATCATAGTCATGACTATATAATCTATACTCGGGTGTGGCAACTCATGTCCCCGACCATAACTTCGAACAATATTAAAATCACATGTTGCAATCGGGGGTGCATTTCATGTGACGCGGTTGCGATGTGTCCAAAACAACAAGTGCACGCCACTGTGACTTGTTCCAAAATAATCCCATAAATATCAAAAGCAGTTTATGTACATCTATAAGCTAAAAAATACCACTTTTAGATAAAGATTCCAAAACTTAGAGAATAATTGAATATCGCCTCAAATCGGCATATTTAATCGTCATGACCATAGTCATGACTATATAATCTACACTCGGGTGCGGCAACTCATGTCCCCGACTCTAACTCAAAACAATAATAAAATCACATGTTATAATTGCGGGTGCATTTCATGTGGCGAAATTACAATGTGTCCAAAAACAAATAAGTGCACGCCATCGTGACTTGTTTCAAGATAAATCCATAAATATTCAAAGTGGCTAAAAATCGAAAAGGCTAAATGCACAATAGGCTAAAACACGTAAATAATCAGACAATTCAGGCCAAATATTAATAGTTAAGCGACCGTGCTAGAATCACGGAAATCGGGAATGCCTAATACCTTCTCCCTGGTTAACAGAATTCCTTACTCGAATTTCTGGTCGCAGACAAATCAAAACAGAGTCAAAATTTCCTCTGTTTGGGATTTCAATAAATAAATGGTGTCCCGGAATACCGTAAAAATCCGGGTGGCGACTCTGAAATTAATAAATAATCCTAAAACCGAATAATGTCACTTTAATCGGAAAAACTCCCTTATTACCCCTACATTATCCGGGGGTGGAAAAAGGAGGTGTGACAGCTCTGGCGACTCTACTGGGGATTAGAACCCAAATCTTCTAGTTTAGGGTTCAGAATTCAAGCTTAGAATAACTGTTATATTTGGCTTTATTATCTGATTTTAAATGTTTGAACCTAATGTGCTAAATGCCGCTTTTACCGCTTTGATATTATTTGAACTGTATATAAATTGTTACGAAACCCTCGTCTCCCTGAGTCTTCTAAATCATCTGGGAAGTGTGCACTTCGTGTGACTTCTTTTCTGTTAGAGTCATATCCAAATTTTAGAACGAGGTACGGACAAGTTGCAAAGCCGGTGAAGCTTCTGTATTCCCGGTACGCTGCCCCGACCTCGGCTCGAGCTGTCCGCTCGGGTAAGCCAAGTCTAGAACAATAAACCCCAGGATTTAAACCTAGAATAACATAGCTTAATGCCGGATCCCTAGTAGGAACGTTTGTTTGCATCATGTGCATTTGACTTTGGGGACTCAACACAGGGGTTGGGTCCGTCTAGGACAGGTGTACCCAATTTAAAAGACCATCCTGATGCATCTTACGTGCTACTTGCGTATCTGTTTATTTTGGCTTACATCTTGACTAGCTTCTAGAATGGGAAAGAAAATAAAATAAAAAATATCAATCAAGAGTGAGATGTAGGTATTTGAAAAATGCTGAAACTCTCCCGAAGAAAAGAAAAAAAAATAGAAAATAAGCGACTATTTTCAAAAGTCATGTTCCCCGGTTCCGTCAAAACTGGCAGAACTACGCGGGTCTGACTCTCACCGGATGTGAGATACGTAGGCGAACCTCATCGGTTCCTGCCCCCCTTTTTTAAAAAATTCAAAAATATTTTTCTTTAATTCCTTTTTAGGAGTCTTTCTTTTAGAGAATTCTGAAAAAATTAAAACTAAGAAAATTTTTATACCAAAAATATTTTATTTGTAGGAGTCTTTCATTAAATTTAGAAGTCTTTATTTAAAAAATTTTGAAAAAAAAAAAGTAAAGAAAAGGATAAAATCAAAAATCCAAAAATATTTTCATTCTTCTTTCGAGAAACGAAAAGAAAATTCAAGCTTCTAAAATATTTTCTTTTTCTTTAAAAGTATTTCTTTCATAAAATAAAATTCCAAAAACCAAAAAATATTTCTTTTCTTCTTTAGAAATTTTTCTTTTGAAATTACAAAAAATATATTTTTTTTCTTTATTCTTTAGAAGTCTTTATTTCAAAAATTCTAAAAAACAAACAAACAAACAAACAAATCTAAATCTAAAAATATTTTCTTTCTTCTTTTTAAGTATTTGTTTCAAAAAAAATAAATACAAAAAAAAAAAAAAAAAAAAAAAAAAAAAAAAAAAANGGTTCGATCGAATGATTTTGAAAAAAAAATAAAAAAAAAAGTGAAAAAAAAAAAGAATGATAATAAGGACCGACTGAGTCCATTCTAATGTATCTTTTATTTTGAATTATAAAGATAACTTGAGGTGGTCGGTTTGCGGCAAGCTGTCAACACAAAATCCAAGGGAAACATTACAAGCGACATTGAAGCGGTTACTAGCAGTCGTGAGACTCAGGGTCAGAGGGTTCAACAGGAGTCTACTGTGATTGAGGAAAATAGAGTTCTGAAACAGAAAATGGCTGAAATGTGTCAAGCATGGGCCAATGGCCAAGGACCACCTTTCTCTGTTCAGGGTTTCCCAGAATTCACACCCATCTCGACAACTACCATTCTGGTCTCATTGTCTGATAAATCATATCCACCTGGGTCCAGTCTTTATCCTAGTTGTACGACCACAGCTGGAACTCCAGTTACATGCTCTCAAAGTTTGCCATTGGCAACCAATCAGACAACCGCTGTTGTTATGCCTGTCTTCACTGTCCCACAGCCAATGGTGGTGCAGAGGAAACCTCATGAGTCACAATTTGCTACCCAGCAAGAACAATACCATTCTCCTTAATACCATTTGTACCTATTTAATCTTCCTGCAAATATTGAGAAGCCTGTCCTAAATATGGCACATGAAGAAATGATCAAAAGAGTGAATAGCTTAGAACAACAGTTGAAAAACATGCAAGGGTTGGCACGTCAAAAGAGTACTTCCCTCAAGGATCTATGTATGTTCCCCGATGTCCACTTGCCACCTGGTTTCAAGACTCCCAAATTTGAAAAGTATGATGGACATGGAGATCCTAGGGCCCACCTGGAAAGGTATTGCAATCAGCTAAGAGGTGCAGGAAGAAATGAAGAATTGCTAATGGCTTATTTTGGGGAAAGCTTACGGGGGTAGCCTCTGAATGGTTTACTGATCAAGACACATCTTGCTCGTATGTCTGGGATGACATGGCTCAGGATTTTGTCAAACAGTTCCAATACAACATCGACATTACCCCAGAACGCAATTCCCTTTCCAACCTGAAGAAGAAACCAACTGAAAGTTTCAGGGAATATGCCATTAAATGGAGAGAGCAAGCGGCTAGAGTTAAGCCACCCATGGATGACCACGAGATAATCACTATCTTTCTTCAGGCGCAAGAGCCAGATTACTTTCAAAACTATATGTCCGCATTTGGCAAATCCTTCTCGGAAGCGATCAAAATGGGAGAAATGGTAGAGAATGGCCTTAAGACAGACAGAATTTTAAGTCAAGTAGCTCTCAAAGCCGCAACTCAGGCTGTCCAGATTGAATCTGATAATCTTAGCGACATGAATGAGAAAGATGAAGAAATCATGATGACATCAGGGTCGAGAAGAGTTCCTAGGAAAATATCTCAAAGGTATGACCAGCCTCGTCTGTTTTCCGATGATTCCCATGAGCACTACTATCCACCTCAGAACCCACAATACTCTTTTGCTCCACCTGAGTATGTTGTGCAGCCACCAAGGCACCCCAGAAGGCGAGCATCGCAAAATCTCCACCAGCCTCCACAGAATTCCCAAGTGCCCTATAACCCACATCCAGGCAAGGGGTATAGAGGAGAACAAAGGTTGAAAGATAGTTTTACACCAACAGGAGAGTCATATGCACGCTTGTTTGAGAAATTAAAGCATTATGACATGGTTGAACCTATTCTTCCAAATCATGTAGACCCACGTGCAAGAAGCTTTGACCCTTATAAAAGATGTGAATACCATTTCAATGCTCAGGGTCACGATGTTGAAAGCTGTCGGGATTTGAAAAGAGAAATAGAAAGGATGATCCAGGAAAATCTGATTGTGATCATAGACACTGACACCCAGAATATCACGCAGAATCATTTACCTGCACATGATGATGCACACTTTGTAGGGATGATGCGAGGTGACAGGGAGTATGAGAATCCTCTCGGGAACTTGCTAATTGAAGTTGTTGATTTTGAAATTGGAGAATGCTCTACTGATTCTAATGAGCGAATTTGTGGCTAAATGTCAAGCTTAGAAATTGAAAATCCTCCCTCCTCACTAGGAAGGAATCTATGGTAGCTTGTTTTGATGTTTTTTCTATTATTTGGGTTATTTCAGGGTTGTGATCCAGATTTTATTTGTTTTATTGAGTCAAACCCTTCTATCCCTCTATTTTGTTTGTGTTAGTCTTGTCTGTCTATTTTGTTGCTATTTTTATTATCCGGGTTATTTTAGGGTTATAACTCGGATTTTAGGTTGTTTGTCTTGTTGTTAAACCCTTCCATCCTTTACTCAATGAAATACAATCTGTCTTTTTGTGTCATTCCATGCTTTGTTCCTTTCTCGCTAGTTTTAGTGATATGACATGCATGCGGAAATTTTGGCCAGATCTTTAAAAACTGATTTAGTCTTGAATGAGATAAGTGAGAAAGAGACACCTTTGAGGATGAATAAAGATTTGAGATACTTTGGAATTAAGGTCGACTAAAATTCACCTTCAAATCATTGTGAAGATCGGGCTTGAGGATGTTTAATCAATTGAAGCTCGGTCGAAAGTTTGGCATTAATGGATGGAAAGTGTCTTTCGACCACGACACACCAAGAAGATAGACATGTTCATCAACACTATGATCGCAAAAAGATAATATGTTTTGGCGTTCTCGAGGCTGGGAGGCCCTTTTTCTGCTATCCCAAACACTTTATACCCCTTGTTACCCCTTTTGAGCCTGTGTTATTTTATTTGACCACCCTCTCTTGGAATCAAGTTTAGAGTCAAAAGTCAAAAAAAAAAAAAAGAGAAATTGAAAAAAAGTGAAAATGAAAAAAGAAAAACAAAAAAGAAAAAATCCATGCCCCAAGAGTACAAACCGGAGCAACTCTTACAAAGTTCAAATGAAAAAAAAGAGAGAGAAGAAAAGAACAGTCTGAGATCTATGCCCTAAAAAAGAAAAAAAAAGAGGCTGGGGTAATTTGTTTTGAAAAAAAAAGAGAGAAAGAAAGAAAAAAAACATGAGAAAAGAAAGAAATATGAAAAATAGTTAGGTAAGATGTTTGAACTACCTTAGACCTGATTCCTTAAAAAAAATAGGATACGTAGGCAACCTTACACGGTTCGGTCCAACCAAATAAGAATTCAAAAAAAAAATCTAGAAAAATCCCCAGTAGCTAAAACTGGGGCAGAAATTTTATTTCACTTTTAATAGAGTCGATTCCAAGAGTTGTAAGTCTATGACCCCTCATTTTGAGTCTAATTTAAGCCTTCATGCCAACCCTTCTTTCCAACCCTATCCAAAAACCTTCCAAATAAAGACCTCTCGATATGCCTTCAAGAATGCCAAGAGAAGTATGCAATGAGCACCGGTTGTCACGCGAATAAAGATAATTGATGATTCTCTCTGATAGACAAATTACTCCAAAAGGCAAGAAGCCAATCAAGATATTAGAAAAGGTCGCCTAAGTAAAGATCTCCTGTTGGGATAAGGCTGACTGATCCACAAATACAAATGGCACCGGGTATGAAACAATCAGGGTTGATGCAGAGCAAAAGTCTCTTGAAACCGACTCAAGTTGATTGAGCAAAAGCCAAGTT